>CADDXX010000542.1:524038-548623 GCA_902810485.1 Alauda arvensis
AAAAAGGTATGGTTATTCCCTTTGGAACTTAACAATGCTCTTATCTTTTCAGTTAGAAATATAGTATCATTACTTTTTGGTATTAAAGAACAAAGGAAATAATGTTTCACACTTTCATACTTTTCTTCTTGGTGTTATAATTCTATCAGCTTTGATCTTTTTCTAATCTTTTTATTATTTTTGGCCATGCATTAGTTCATGGATTTGTCTCTGTCATCACTACATGGTTTGTCATTTACTTTCATGACTATACACCTACTGAAAACTTAAAAAATACCTTTATCTCTAATCCTTTTTAACTTTGTAGTTGCTTTCTTTATAGCTTTCTATAATTTCATGACATCTAGATTTCAGAACTTATTGTGAGCATTATGGTCAACTCTACGGGTTGTCCATTTGTTTCAAAATCAATTGAAATGTTTCCTCTTTTCAATCATATATATCATATATCATTCCTAACAGATCCTAATTTTGTGTCATGTGCTCCCTCACTTATTCTTCAACATTTATTCACTTCTTTAATAGTACTTGTCAATTCTAGCTCTGTTTCTTTCAATAAAATAACTTAGTCTTGAAATAAATCAATAGATTTATTTCAAGAATAATCTATATTCAAGATTTATTTCAAGAATAATCAATTATTTCAAAACATAATCAAATGCTGTTCTGACTTTGATCAGCAAAGAGTAGCCACAGCTTTTTTCACCGCCCAGGATTTTACTGACAAGGTACAGTTTGAAGTCTGGGTTCAGATCAGAAGAAACCACATCTCATTCCTTCTTACCTGCCACTATGATTGCTGACAGAGATTCCTTTGATCTGTCAGTAGTTAACTCTCATACTTTCAGASTATTACTTTCAGTAAAATTTCAAATTATTTCCTGTAATCTCCATATTCCTTATGCACCAACAAGGATTGCTTGGTTTTTGCTTTCATTAGACTATAAGTGATAAAAAAGAAATTACTTCGATAACCCAGTCTTATATGCATTAGGGTTTCTAGAGGAGAAAATATTTTTGATAGTTTTATCAATGTCCCATTTGGCTGATTGTTGTATTAATAAAATGTCATTGGGTGTCATGAATCTACCCTACTTTAGGACATAACCTACRACATGTCTAAACACCACTGCAGATGAGGCACATGCAGCATTTAGTCAGAGTTCAATAGTCCAATACCAGATATCTGATTCTCTTATCTATCATCACTGTAGATTGCATGAACCTTTTCCTGAGGAATACRCATTTTGACTAGTATCCATATTGAGAAACTAGCTCATAGCAAACATTCCTGGAAGAGACTGTTATATATTAATTGAGCATAACCCAGATAAGATTAATGTCTGTATCACTACTTGACTACTCTCATAGTTTTGGATGTGTTGTTGTTACCTGGATTGTGAGGGGGATGATCTCATGCAGAGGGAGTTTGGCAGAGATTTTACTTTTGACTGAGGAAAACAGACATCAGGGAAGAATTAAATGCAAAGGCCAGAACTGGGACAGAATTATTTATCCTATGCACAGAACCTAGCATCTCATCTCCAAATTTGATCTACAAAGTAAAACAATCTCTCCAGATGGCCAACATTGTCATGACATATGTGAAAAATGTGTTGTGGTATATTTAGAAAATTCTGAAGGATGTGCTTACATGACCTACAGTATCCTGTGATATTCAAGTCCTTAGGAGGATATGTGTGAACACCAACTTCTAGTGACCTGGTATGGGGACAAGATGATAAACTAACAACAMTATTTGCCAAGGATGTTGATGAATCCCACGGAAATCCTCCAGGTTAAGAATTATCTGATTGTRATGAAGATATACTCTCATACCACTGGCCAATGACCCAATTTGGGGGATCACATGTATCTCCAGAGACAACRCCAAGGAGTGTGTACAGGATAGAGGACATCACAAAGCTGGTACATGCCTGCTCTGAGACTTTCATGTCAGACCTCATTGAATAAAGCTTTGGAAATCAGGCAAAAATATGAATTTCATCTATGTGGCATCTTGTCTATGTCCTCTTTAACCTATTCATGTAGCTTATAATAAGACTCARTTTTAAGCCCTGAGTTAGTATCAGCATAAGTCTAGTAAATGCAAAGGTAAGTAAGAAGAATTGAAGAGAATAACTTAGCTTCTGAAAAGACTTGGATGATCACCTCAGGACAAACTTGTATTAATTTTTTTCTACACTAGGTGAAAATAAWCTTAAGTCCACTGAAGAAAATAGAGTGACCATTTTGTAAAGTTTGAACTCTTCTGACCTCAGGTGTTTAATATTTTGTAATTGTATCTAGTGCAGCTCTAAAATTTAGTCTTTATCTAACATAATTCCTTTTAGATGCATAAAACTATTAAAAAATCACAAGAAACCTGATCAATAGGAGGACACATGCAATTGGTCTGAACAATGTGTTTTGTATTTTTGAAATGTAGATAAATGTTCTGATGTGTTTAGYTGGCCAAGATCTGGAGTAGTTTGTAGTAGTAGGTGTCTCATCTCATTGCCATTCTCCAGTTCTGTCATTCATACATTATTTAAGTAAATTCCAAACATGTATGCTTAGTGGTTTAGAGTTCCAGCTGTTACCACCAATCAAAAGTTAGTTGCCTCAAATCAAAACGCAATTTATGAGATTTTGTTGSTGCAATATTTATCAACTTTCCTCTATCCCACTGAGGCAGGCTTTGTACAATCAGTGACTTCAACATGATCAGTTATAAAATTCCAACAACACTCTATGGCATTTTAGTTTATTTCTCTATTAGGGAAATTTCTTTTTTTTCCAATCCCTAATGATGGGTTGACATTCAGTTATGATGTGACTACCTGCACCAGGAGAATTATTAATGAACATTTCATAAGAGTTGCTTGGCATAATTTTCTTGGTATTTAATTAGTCCAAARTTAAATGATAAAATGAAGTTTGGTAGTTGAAGACTCTTTCAGAATTTTTAAAATTTCTACATAATCTATAATGATAATTAAAATGTTTTTCCTATAGGTATGTTTTTATGTCYGACAACTTAAGCCTGACAGAGTCAACAATGGTTTTGGCACCTAAATCCTTCTTTCCTCCTGGAAAATCTTCCTTGTTGATGCTCATGCTATGTATTGTTTACAAATTACCAGCAAATAGCACTTTCATCTGGCGTTCAATACTTCTGCAACATAATGGCTGCATGCTAATAGCAGGCTGTGGTTGTCAACGGCAACAACACAGCTTCTGCATTGAAAAGCAAGTACCATTTAGTGAGAGCAGACATACACATCCCAGTTTGCTGGACTGCACCGTTAATTTTACTRTGGCAGGAGCTGAATAAACAATACCTCTTCTGCTGGATGCCATAAGCAGAGAGTAGTCAAACAGATCACATGAAAAAACTGAAATGTCAGGGGCTTTTCTCCTTGGAACTAAGCAGAGGGTGAGGAGGGGTCATCAGGACAGTTTGTCTCAGAATTAGCTACCGCAKCATTGAGACAGGCACCTGAAATCCTTGAGGTAGTAAGAGAAAAAAGAGCGTCAGTTAATATTCACAAACAAAAAAGCAAACAAATAAAAAAAAACCCTTGTCAAATCACCATTTTTTTCTGAAGCCCATATAATTTCAATCATTTCGCCTTTGCTAGGAAACCATAGCAACTTTAAGCTCTGGTTTTGTTCTGCAATGCAAATGCAGAATTGGATTTAAAGTGTTGGGATTGAATGTTGTTTAATGAAGAAGCAAGAAAATGTTTCAGTCCAGAGTCTATTGTACTGAAAGTTCAGCTCCATTTTGTGATACACTGTCCAATTTATTTATTTATTTGGTTTAAGCTGTGTTTGCAAGGAAATTAACTCCACTTGGGATTCACCCATAAAAGTCAAAGGTGCTGACTGTCATTGCAAGCCCACTCTCAGTTCTTTTTGAAAGACCACAGTGATTGGGTGAGATTCCTAAGAACWAGGAGAAAGCAAATATCATTCCTATTTTCATGAAGAGGAAGAAGGAAGATTGGGAACCACAAGCCAGTTGTCTTCACCTAAGTCTTTGGGTAGGTGATAGAGCAAATAAACCTGGAAAACATTTCTAAGAMACACAAGGGACATGACGACAGTGATTGGAAACAATAGACATGGGTTTACAAAGGAGCAGTCATGCCTGAGCAGCCTGATAATATTACATGATGAAATTACTAGCTTGGTGGATGAATGCAGTGCAGATGGGCTGTCCTGCCCCAGGCTTGTGGAGCTCTGGGATAGGATGGGATGGGCCAGCCAGAAGTTCTGGGATGAGTGGGGACAGCACAGGTGTACTCAGGGTGGAGGCCTCTTTGGACAGTTCAGTGAGATTGTTTCTGCCCTGATTCTTGRGCACTGCCTGGCGATGSAAGGGAAACAGYGCTGGGGAAAGACCAGGAGAGAGGCTTGGGCCTGCTGCTTTCCCTTCCAGAGCCCTGACTGGAGGATGAGGATATCTGAATGGGTAGAGAGGTGCCAGACCTTGGGGGAATCATGCCTGGGCTGTGCAGTGTGGAGGGCTCAGGCAGGGCCCCTGGGGCTCCCATTGGAAGGGTAGGGTGTGAGCTTGGTGAGATGCAGGAGGAGCTGCCATTCCTGGCCCCTGGGGTCCTATATGCTGCAAGCCTGTAGGGGACAAAGGGACTGAAATTTAGGGGAGCACAAGGCTTGGTGACATGGTACAKGTTCAYAGAATTGTCTGAGCTGRAAGGGACCTGGAAGGATCCAACTCTGACAGCCATTGGAAGGTTCTGAAAGGCTCTCCACAGCTTTGGCATTGACACAGCAGTTGCTGCAGTAGTTGAAGGCTGCACTTTCAGCCTGGCACCTGTGATCTAGCTCCTCAGATAGCTAAACCTCATCCTCTTATTCCATTCCTGCAGCCCACACTAGCTGTACTGGTGAGGCCAGGGTTTGACCCTAAACCAGGGACTTGAAGAGGTGATGTGGCTGTTCCTGGCCCAGAAAAAGCCAAACAGGAAATTATGCAAAGCTTCCAAATCCTGGAGGCACTTGCTTGGAGAAACACTTGCCATAGTGGGATTACCCACAGCTGAGTCAGACTAGATGGAAGGAAGGATGAGGCTGGGATCTTATTGATTGGAAATCAGCTTTGCAGGAATGATTTATGGGTGCTGGTCTATAAGAAGCTGATGGAGCAAAAAAGTCAAGAAGATTAAAAAAAAGAAAAAAGTATTGGCATTGGACTAGATTTTTAACTGTGGTGCTAGATTTAACAACTGGTCTTTCAGACTGGATTTTTCACTTCTAAATTTCCAGGCTGTTGGTTTTTTTGATATGTGGGAATGTATCAATATGGAAAATGTACTTTCTTAGAAAAAACTATACTAGATTTAGGTATGCCACACTGAAATACAGAGCTTTATCAATTATTGGTTGGTTATGCTTTTGTTTTTCTTTTCATTACTTTACTGGTTTTATGTTTTCTTTCATTGGGTTTTTTTAATTTGCTTCTTTCAGGTGATGATCAATCTGCAAATCAGAAACATTCTATTAAATACTRTACTGTTATACTAGGCTGTGCTACACTAGATCCAAAAGGCCTTATGATGTCCATAAAAGTTGCTCTCAGTATRAATTTTTGAACATTTCTGAAAAACAGAAGTAGAGATGTGTTATACTGTTGTATGAAATATGAATACCTCTAAGGGAGGACAGACAGAAAGTATAGCTGTTCAGCTGTAATTTTGTCTGAACTTTGTAGTCTAGTACAGAGCCATTTGCCTCCTTTCTTTACCTTAACTAAGTTATTCACCCCTTAAACTATTGGTGGAATTTGTGAAAATGTGATTTTSAGGTAGAAATTAAGTCACCTGGAATAAAGGACTGTATTATACTATTGACTTCATGCATGGTATGACTACCACTAGAGAAGGAAATTAAATAGAAAATATTTATTGTTGTGTTTGCATTTGTTTCTCACACAAGTCTTGCAAGTAGTGTGTCAATGAAAAAAAAACTCATGTTTTATGAGTTTTTATAATATAAATTATATATACATATATATGTGTATATATACGTGCACACTTGATTCTGATTCACAATAMATTTGCTGCTATAAAAATTCAAAATAAATAACATCAAAATACTASATAGAGAAGCAATTTACTTTGGAGAATAAAACCAATCTAATTGTGTGATCYTTGTCATCTAATTTTCCTATTAAAACCCTTTCCATCATGCAATGGAGGGCACAACTCACCAGACCCATTGTATCAATGTTCTACAGACCAATCTAGGTGAGTTGAACAGGCTGATGAAGTGTCTGTCCTGGGAAAAAAAAGCTGGAAAAAATGTTAATTACTTCTCAGTTCTCTTACAGTTTTGTGTTTTGTATTTGGAATAAGAATGGTGTTGATGACATGCTAATGTTTTTGCTTTTTGTTATGTTGTGTTTATCTTARGTCAAGGACATTTTTTCCATTGTCTCATGCTCTGACAGTGAGAAGGGATGCAWAAGAAACTGGGAGGGAGCACAGCGGGGAGAGATGACCCRAAATKACCAAAGGGATATTCCACACCACAGAACATCCTGCCCAGTATGTAGACTGGGGGGAGTTACCCAGAAGGGCAGCCTAGCTGGTTTTGGGAAAGGGGCTCTGACATGGGTCAGCAGGTGGTGAGCARTTGCATTCTGCATCACTTGGTTTTCCTTTTTTATTAACATTTACCACGATTACTGTATTTTGTTTAATTTTAAATTATTAATCTCTTCTTATCTCAATATACAGTTTTTACTTTATTCTCCTCCCCATTCCCCTAGGGTGGCAAGGGACAGAGCAAGGGATTGAGCATGAAGCTGTGCAGTGCCTTATTTTCAGCYGGGTTTAAAATCATGATAGTGTCACAGAGGCTTTAGTAGTCCACTAATTTAGAGTTTACAGGGAATTGCTTTTAGGTCCAAGTCTGTGTCTGCGTAGGTCTGTCAGGGATAAGTAACAAAAGAGTGCTCAGGTGAATCACAAGTGTTCCAGAGRCCACAATAAGGCTRTAATAAGATTACATTTATAGGATARGYATAGAATATACTTACAGATATATTATATTCTCTCTGTGTTACCCATAAAAATTTACATTCAAACACCATTGTTTCTCTAGGTTATTGTAGAAAATTCTGTCTATGAAGAATATRCAGCTTTTGAAATATATCTTGTCTTTCGAAGAATGGATTTTTTTCAGAACTTAAAGAKAATCTATATATCCAAATTGGTAAAAGTTTTGCATTTCTGAAAATAATTTTTGACTTTTGAACACCAAATCTGATTTCAGGTGTTTATTTTGAAATTTGTAAAGTGATTTCATAAACTATAGTCCCATTTTATTATACTTTCTATGACAGGTCAGATCGGATGGGTTTTTACCACCTGGCATCCCAATATTATGAGTCACTCTGTCTGTTTAAGCATGTCARGATTAATGGAGATCAAGACAGAATGACTCTGGTCTATATTAGTTTTATAAGCATTTATAAAGACCAGGTTAAAACATCAAATGTTTGAAACTGCAGCAATGTGAAGACCTTGACTGCAGGTGAYAATGTTATAAACCTTTGTACACTGTGCAGTAGAGGTGCCAAASTTGATTTGTATGCCTCATTCAGAGGCATAAGATTTAGCATAGAATCAAATTTTACAGTTTATTTGAGTAAAAAGAAAGTGTGAATTCTTGTAAGAAAGAAAATTAAAATCTCAATAGCAAGATGAAAATCTGGAAAKTATTTTTTCTTTAAATGGAAGTTGAGGATGAGGTTTATGTTGCTTCTTTGTCACACAGAATCACACAGGAAGATACAAAAAAAAAAAGAAGTTGCATCTGTACCCTTGGAGTATATATTAGATTCATCATGGCAGACATTTAGAAATATGATTTTTTCTGAACTTTGACTACAGATCAGCTGRCTGTTCAATAAAGCTGCTGCATAACATTCATACTATTATTTTTAAAAAATGGTTACAGTAATTTTCAACAATTTTCACAGATTTATTTCCATTAATTTTTATTTATTTCTATTAATAAAAGCAGTTCCTTATTTATAACTGTAACAAAACTACTTATCTATATTATATGCATAATTATAATTATAATTTTATAATTATGCTAATTATATATTGTGATATAGTATAATATAATATAGTACATTATATTTTATCTTGTAAAGACCTGTTTCAGTATCAACAGAATGTCCAGGATCCATGCCCAGGAATTAATAAAAAAAAAACTATTAATCTTTTCACATCTAAGACATATTTTGATATATTTTTTCTCATAGAGGATCATGGCCCAAAATATCATTCTTAATCTATATATAGAGAAAAATAATATATATGAATACATAAACAAAAAAACAAACAAATAAATAAATATAAAGGTATGAACAAATTCTCTAAAATTTCTATTTCTTAGCCACTTCATGAAAAGTGTTCTTCACTGTCCCTTTGTGGAACAGAAAGAAAATGTCAGTAAGGTTATTGAAATAATTGGTATTTTAAATATCCCATTGCACTCTCTGATTTTTCCATTTGGATGTTACAAGAAATGYCTGAATTTTCATAGTGAAGAGGACAGTAAAGTTCCCAGAGGAAAGAGCCCTCAGTGCATCCCTCCCCCACCAGTTTGATATGAGGGCGAAGAAGAGAGGACAAGAGACTGGGGAGAAGTTGAAAATCAGTAGGAGTGCACCTGAAGAGAAGTACAAATGAATTCCAGCCACTCCAGCCAGCAGGGAGAGACCCAATTTACCTCTAGGCCAACATCATAGGGAACAAACACGAGGAATTAAAAGCATGTGCTTGCTTGTAGGGTTATGATCTTATTGACATCAAAGAGATATGGTGGAATGATCCCTGTGACTAGATTGTTGGAATGGGAGGAAATAGGTTCTTTAGGAAAAGACAGACAGGGAAGACAAGATGAGGGTGATACCTATAAATAAATTTCATCAGCAGCAATGTCTTGCTCAACTTAATTGCTGCCCTTTGCARGCAGATCTTGACAAAAATTCTCCTATTTCCAAGCACCTTCAAAAKAACAGTGGTGTCCTAAAATAACCTCAGTCAATAATCAAAATTTCAATTCAAACCTTTTGCATATTTGTTTTTCTAACTGTCCTTATCGCATTCCTTAATAAAACCAGAACTCAATGTACTATGGATGGATGCAATTTATTTGCCTCATCTTTCCCTGGGTCATGGAATATCAAATACTCATAACTAGAGGCAATGTGAAACATATCTGTAGGTTTACAAATTATATGTTTCTAGTGGATGGGCAACAGTACATCAGATAATTGTTTTTTAAATCTGATTCATTGAGTATATGCATTTGCATATAATTTATATATAACAGTCCATTTAAAAATATTTTGTTATCTAACTATCTGTCTATCATCATTCCAATTCAACGAAACATTTTGCTGTTATTGGATATTATTCTGGTACAAAAAAAAAGCCTCAAAAACCTCTACAAGAACACAACTCAGCATTTTCAAGATTGATTGCACAATCACTAAGATTAGCTAGTTGACACTATAACCTTGAAAGGAAGGCACAATGCATATTAAAAAAAAAAATGTAATGTTAAGCCAATAGACTTTTTTCTCAGAATGCAAGAGCAACAATATAATGACTGTTTAGAGAGTTTGCCCTTGACTGAATCTTTGCTTGAGAGTTTACTTGGAGYACTGTTGCATTTGGGAAATAGAATTTTTTCTATTAATTTATTGAGGTACCTAGCAGTAAGTTAGAAAAGTAAGAAATGGACTATTCAATACAGTCTATAATTAATCTTTAGTGCTCATCTTTCTGAGTGCCTACTTTATGCTACCTGATTTTTCAAGATGACACATACAAAYTCAATGATGTTTAATGAGTGCAGTCAAAAAGTGATTGTTATATCATGAATCACTTCATACMGACAGACCATGAATGTGTTTAGGATCATTATTAGAAGAATGCTTTTAACATTAAACTAGTAAGGTTCTGGAACTGTCTTTTAACATCTTTTGAACTGTCATGTGAGCACAAGTCTCGTGTGTGTTAAAAAGACCACTGCATGCCACATTACAAGGGGTTGCGCATCCTAAGTACTTTAGAACAATTTTCTTGTATGATTTAATGGCACATAAATATCAGGCCTGGAAATGTATCCTATTTTGATTCCCAGTTCAGCTTTGTTGCTCATATACACACCCTTCTAAATATCTAGGAAACTATTAGTCTTTGTAATTGAGTTTATGTGACAAGGTTCTGGTAGCAACAGGGCTTCAGGGGTGGCTTCTGTGAAAACATGTCAGAAGTTGCCATCCTGTCTGACAAACCCAAAGCAGGCCAGAAACAAAACAGAATCACTGACAGCCAAAGCTGACCCTCCTGGTGGTGGAGTAAAATTGCCACATAACAGAAAATGTGACAGAAACAACCCAACAGAACCAAGATCAGTGAAGGTGGGGAAGGAGGTGCTCCAGGCACTGGACAAGATGTCTGCCAGAACTCATGGAGGATCCCTTGTCAGGGCAGGTGGATGTGCCCTGAAAGAGGTTGTGACCTTGTGGAGAGCCCAGACCAGAACAGTCTGCTATTTAATGGTTTGACCAATACAGCTAAATAGAAGAGAACCAGTCTGAGTTCAAGAACTGTTGCCCTGATCATTCAGCATCTTACTGGGAGTTTATTACTCATCTCATGTTTTGATGGCTCCAGTGTTCTGTCTGAAACAAATGCACCAAAGGTAATTTGATCTAAGTAATTAAGAGAATTGTTCTGTGTTGCTTGGTTTTGAAGGAAGGTGTTGTCCCTGCATCTCTTTAAGCAATGTAGACATATCAAACAATTATTTACGACATTGGTAGGAGCTAAGATACTCCTATACTCTTCACTATTTCAGTTAGTAAGAGGYTAAAGGTTTCTTACCCTGCTGATGAAAAATGAAGTTGTTGATATGATACCACATGATGCAATTTCTCTGTTCCTACTTTGCTATCAATAAATACAAAGTGCAAGCATTAAATAGACAATGACAAAGTTGAGGTTGTTTCCATTGGTTGGAAATGTTGGAATCTAGGCAAGATCTGGGGTAAAGAATTTTTAAATAGTAATGCTATTTCTAAGACTTTTTTAACAGATTGAGAGTTAAGATAGTGAATATTGATTTGATATTCCTGCTTTTCCAGAATAATGTATAATGTAAAATTAATCACACAAACTTTTCACAAATGCTTTTTAATCTCTTAGTGAATGTCTGACTTCAAACTATGGCAAGTACTCATGAAAAGATTTGTAGAGAAAAGAACAAAAGAAAAAAAAAAACCAAAAAAAAAAAAACCAATGTGGAGAACATTTTCACAGTCTGTGATAAATTTTCCCAGAGTAAAGCTGGGAAAATATGGTCTGTCAAATGTTCAAGTCAATCTGAATGGAATTAATTCTTTTTAGTCTTGTTTTTCTATCTGAGCAATGCCCCCAAAAAATGTTCCTTCCAGGTTGAAGAAAGGAAAATATGAAAATATATGAATGCTTAATACTGTTATGTCTGCTTCTTGCTATGAGCCAACACCTGCTCCAAATATCAGGCAAGAAAAGTGACTTGTGGATTGTTTAGTGTGTATTATCCTGTTCTGTTAGTCTCTCTTTTCCTGTCCTTCTTTCAGTGAGAAGAGACAGAACAACTATTTTGTAAGCCATGGATTCTCTCTTTTCAACTGGAAAAATATRGTTCTTTAAGTATGCAGTCAGTTTAATTTAATTTCCTTGGATTTCTGTTAGAACACTTGAGCTGAAATTTTAGTAATTGAACATAAGCCTTGATGTTGCCAGTCAAGGTGTGGCAGAGATATTACTCATATTATTGGATTGACATCAACAATTTTATCAATTCTGGGACCATTTTGTGGTCCTTTTTAGATAACCATTCAAGTGGTTTTGGCTTTTCACTCATATTTTATCACTTGATACTTGGCAAACTTACTCAATTTTGTATCACAAATGAAATAGGATGCTCCAGTAACTTCCGAGTTGTGGGACAGAGTCTGTCCACTTCACATTATTKGAGAGAGTTCTTCTCTACATTTATCTCTATCTGGACAGATAGAGTTCCATATATAAGTCTTCATTTTTATTTTCCTTGTTTTGGTTTACTTCTTYAGCAGAAAGTTACAAGCAAATTATAGGTTCAGTTTTTAAGCCACAATAAATCTTTTTAGTCTCATTCCAGTTTTCACAAGAGATAGGATCACTTCTGCTTTCCTTTTTCAGTTTAAATGTCTGAAGAAAATGAGCAGTTTCTTTTAATTTAATTGGCAATGTTTAGTACTGGAATTTTTGTCTTTCTTACTTTATTCCTTTACATTCTCATCTGACTTCACCTTCAGGAAGGTTAGCTTCCTAAGCAAGTGAGAGAATTTTCCATTTGTTCACTACCTATTTGCCAATGCAACTTTCTAAAAGTTTTGTATCTCTTGGATGTTTATTTTACATTATCCAGAGACTATAAAAACTGTGAAATTCCTATAAGTTTCAAGAAAAAAATTTGTAATTTCCTCACTCCATGTAACTTGGAAACATAAACCTACAATTTATTAAATTTCWAAGTACCTATGAAGGAATACATATGAATAATTTATTTTATGTCAAGAATGCAACCCAAAACTTCCTTACTGGTACTTCTGTGGTTCTCTTCTGCTGTCTGACCTCATGTTCAAACTGTTTCTTCAGAAAATTGATGTGAACCCTTGCYTTTTAAACACTTTGTCAGGTTTAAAAAATACCAGATCATTTTTTGCAGCTTTTAGCTAAAAACATTCCAAGATTTTTCTACAATTCCTTTCATCGTTTTCAGTCTCCTTGGCTTAACAGATTGCTTCCTTTGCTTTCCAAAGTATGCCCTTTTGTCAACTGGATATTTGTTTATTCCTCACTTTAATTAAATCTTGTGAACCCTGATTACTGGCATCRTTTTGTTTTATACCTTTATAACTTTGTCAAACCAATACCAAAATAATTTAATTTCTCATTGGTAATGTGAGTATCTGGTGGGGAGCCAGTGTAGCTATCACATCCAGAACATAAGCTGTTATATTTGGCGTCTTCCACTTTTAATAATTTCTTCTCAGAATTCAATAACCATGCACAGRTCTCTTCGTAAGAGACCTGCACCTGAAATGACCATATGTTCCAGCAATTTATTCTCTCCCTGAGCAGCCATGACAGTGAATGGAAATGTGGCCCATGTTTTGGGCCACACATGATGTATCAGTGATCTGTCAGTGGTAGTTCTGCTCTGGCCTGCTCTAACTTTGCATGTCTCCAGTGTACCTCGTTTGTTCACTTTGACACCATACACAGCTTTTTCCTCAGTGTTTACGGTGCATTTACACATACAGAGACTAATTTTTCCTACTTGTCCAGTTATTAAGCCTCTGGCTACAATTTTTAAAATATTTTATATTACTTTCATGTTTTCATCTGAACTGCATCACCATTTCCACTTGTGTTCAAAATYGTCCCATAAATTTCAGAAAGCAACAATTCACATTGAATTAGTTTCCTTCCAAAACATATCTGAGACTRAGATGCAGCCGTGGGTTGCACATCCTCTTTTTTTTCTGTTTCTTCTGCTATGGAGAACAAACGACTGTGAAATCCTCCTCTTAATTTTAACCTGTTCTCTTTCTGTGTTATTACCATTCTACTCTGCTGGCTGTTTATATTTTAAATTCCCTTATTTTAATGCCAACCAAGGGAATGGGAAGTGCTACAAAGTTACAGGTCCCTGAGAGACAGTTTTGTCAAGTTATGAGCAAATAACTAATCTCATTTAGAATATAATAAATAATCTTACTTAGAAGATCCATGCAACTTTCTGCCTTATCCCCTTTCAAGGTGTCATGGTTTAGGAATGCTGTAGTACTCCAACTAAAACCATATGCARCATTCTCTTCCTCACCCTCSAGCTGGARGCAAAAATGCAAAGACCATGCATTGAGATAAGAAACATTTATTGGAAACAGTAATGAAATAAGGAAACAGACAATAACAAAACAAAAATACTAATAACAAAAGGTATAAAAAAAGGAAACTACACAAAAAATCCCCTACAATAAACAAATGTTTGACTYCTCCGTCTACCATGTTTTTTTGACTCWTTTCCCCACAAGAAWTGACATGAATTGGTACAAAACTATATCCAGACTGCGGCCAAAATCCTTCCCAGCTACTGCAAAAAATTAACTCTGCCCTGGATAAAACCATGACACAAGGTAATTGCATAACTTTATTTTATTTGGTTTTTAGATTAAGGGAAAAAAAACCCTCCAGAAAGTGAAATAGTTTTACCCTTTCTAAAGAAATAACTCTTAAATTTCCTCATCCTAAAAAAACATTTCCAGCTTACGGAAAATTTATGAATTATATTAGTCTGAATTCTGCCTTTATGAAGCCTATTTTGCACACACAAAATATGAATATAAAAACTGTGCATCTGAAATATATTCATGAATGCTATCACAAGAAATTACAYATTATTTGGCTAATTATAGTGTGATAAAAAAAAACTTTTTACTGTACTGTAAATACTGTTTTTTTGTAGATGTAATTGTATTCTTCCATTTTCTGGGATATATTTTGTGTACTTAAATTGTTRTTTATCTTATGGAGCATTTTTTTACCCAAAGTTCAATAAAAGATTGTCTTTCCAATTATGATGCTCACCAAATTCTAGCCATTCAATTTTTTAGCATGCAATATGTACTGAAAGGAAACTTCAGCCCAGTCTATCTGCCTCCTTACTAATAATGCATGCCAATAATTGCTAGTGACCATTTATAGCTCTGAATAATCTGGCTTTACAAGACTGTTAATCAGTTGTAATTGATAGTCATTGTCTCATTTTGTTGCTTTAAACAATCACAGGTTGAAGTCAAATATTATCATGGTCCAAAAAAGGCAGTCAGTTATGATCTGTTTACCTAAGTGTTTCTGTTAAAACTGGTTGGTAAGCCTTCTTCACAAGGTCATCTGCAGAACAGCAATGTCACAGTTGCTTAAAAGCAACTCACAGTTTCACAATTTCTTTYTAAGCAAGTGACTGGAAAGGCTAATTTTGATGCTCTCCAAAGGAAATAGAAGCCATAAAGAAAACACAGTAAATGGATAGTTRTAAAAAGCCTCTTGGTTCATGAGTGTTCAGTGGTTCACTCAGACTACAGATTCAAGACAGTTAGAATGGCTTCAGCAAGGGAAAATCCTGTCTGAGCAACCTAGTAGCTTTTTATGATGGAGCAACTACATCAGTTGATGTTGTAAGATCTACAGATTTAATTTACCTCAGTTTTTGGGTAGCCTTTGAGTAAGAAAAAAATCTCTGTGGTGAGGGTGGTGAGGCACTGGAACAGGCTGTCCAGAAAAGTTGTGGATGCTCAATCCCTGCAAGTGTCTGAAGTCAGGTTCGATGGGGGTCTGAGCAACCCAGCTGGGTGGAAGATGTYCCTGCCCATGGCAGGGGGATTGGAACTACATGATCTTCAACGTCCATTTCCAACCCAAACAATATTACACTTGCATGATTTTTGGCATGCAAAARTTATTCTACTTTTATACTTCTTTAGACTGATGCCCTTAAGCAGTATGCAATTGCATTTCTTTCTCAAAAAAAAAAAAAAAAATCTTCCAAATGTCATAATTTCAATAAGATATTTAACTACTTTTATTTTCACATTTATTTTTGGAACAGAAGCCTACACATTTGCTGAAAACAGAACTTAAGATTGAAGTCCTTATTAGTCTTAGGTAAATATTTTTAAAATGCTGTTGTTTTTAGACAAGAGTGTGTTAGAAGATGATGAGTAAGCCAGTCATAAAATCATTTTTAAAGAGCTGTGATCATGAATACATTAGTAACAGGCTGGGGATAATAAAATTATCATAAGGTGGAATTTATGGTTCCTTTTAAAGAAGGCGTGATTCTTCAAAATGTAATTGAGTGCTTAGCTGAACTTGCATTTTACATCAGGGGTTGTTTCAATCTGAAGACTTGAGTGTTTCTTAAAGGAAGATTTTGGAACAGGTCAAGAGTGGGGGAAAAAACCCAACTAACCAGAAAACAAAACAAAAAAAGGGCTTCATAGTAGAATTCAGAAATTATGTCCTATAAATTTTAGTTTATATTCCTCAGACAGCCTTTCTCACATAGTTTGAGCTGCATCTCTGAATCAATATCACAGTATCATCTCTTAGTGATGAAAATAAAGTATCATGAAATATTTGGCTAGCTGTGCAAGATAAAAACCAGTTTGGATGAAGATCCTAATCTATGGAAGAGACTGGTGTRTGATCTCCAATTATATTTTTCCAAATAACAATATTTTCCCTTATATAAATTTGTTTTTTCTATATAAACTGGGATTATCCTAGGGAAAATAAGTATTTTTAATTAAAATGTTATATTGCAATTAAATCTTTCCAGGATCAAAAAATTATTTGAGCAGAATTTTTTCAGCTAGATCTAATAACTACTTAAAGGACAGGGCACATTACAGAAAAATATTAAAAATAACATTTGTGAAATTACATTTTAGCATAATTTTACACAAGAAATGCAATAATTTCCCAAAAACTTCAGATTTTAGGTACTTAAATGAAAAGGAGTTCTGYAACTTCTTTTCACAAGCTGCATAAGATTAGCAGCCTGTATACCTGCCAGGGTAGGGTATTATGCAAATATAAACAGCACATTTGCCTATTTACAAATGCATATTAGGTCTTGTGTTGTACATTATAACTAAAGTTAACCAGAGTTATTTCCCTCATAAAAATCTCAGATTTATGAGGAAACAAACAACTCATATACCAAATAATTTTGGACCTGAAGTGCAATCAAAGTGCTTTATGGAAATGGTACTTCACAGATAAATCATTCCTAAATAAAAAACAAATTATATTTGACAAAAGAGAATATTGCYAATATGATTACAAACCAACCAACCAAAACCCACCCAACGTTTCCATTTAACCTAAAGATATACTGACCCCACCTGAGCCTATGGAAATAGTCAAAGGACTTAAATGATAACTAAGTAATAAGGACAAAGACAGGTTAATTTTTCAGTTCAAATTACAAGGTTATGTAGTATCAGGGCTGCAACTCCCTKCACATGCAGCACCCTTCAGTTTTTAATTCTCTCTGTTATTCAGCAACTCTGCAGTCAGTCATTTACACAGCAGGTGCAACTATCTTGAGATACAAGGTCTTTCACTGAMTCTTTGCAATTAAATATTTGACTATTACAGGAAGCTCCTGGTTGGGAATTTTATACAGTTCCATTAGCTTCCCGTTGCACATTTTAATATATGTGGATGTTTATATTTGTGGATGAACATCCTGAGCAAAACATCCAAGAGGATACCTAAGTGATTCCTGTTGCAGAGTTGGCCAAATTGTGCACAGATGTAAGTGGCCACTTTTGCAAGTGATCAGTAGAAACTATAGAAGAGGCCACTTAGAATGTTAGTAAGATATTACAAAGACATTTCATATCTAACAAGACATAAAACCAGCAGAACAATAGCATTAAATGCTTCATATCTTGAGATAGTCATCTGGAAACTGAGTAAAATAATGGTTTTGAAGACTTTCCYCAACTCACCTGAAAATACCACTGCAATGACTTTTGCACCATTGACTCCAACTGCTACCAGCTAGTGAATGACCACCTACTTTTGGAGATTTGATTCCCTTAATRAGCTTTACCCTCTGCTAAAATCCTAATTCATTAGTGTTTGCTTGATGTTTTTTCTCTTCCCCCTTTCAGCAAACATTCTGTCCTGACTAGCTGCCCAATAACCTTAAACTTCAGGGTTCAGAAACAAATTGCATTTTTCATGTATATGAAAAAAGATAATTTGAGGAAAAGCTCATCTGTCAGAGTTCTCCCCAAAAAAAAACATTGCTTATTCATTAGAGGATGCTGGCTGCAACTTTTCAGATGCATTGTTGCAAGACCTGCAAGGTTTAGCACATATCAAGTAGCAGAAACAGCTCTCCCCCAGCCTCCCCCCATGGTGACATGTAGGGCTTGCTAGAAGTTGCCATTAGCTTTGATTATTTGTTTTTCAGTTTTTGTCCATTCTGACCATATGTCCATATTTTATCCAAGTTTATTTGTATTCTTACTTTCATTTCCATGCTCTTTCCTTAAAACTGTTTCTCAAAAGCCTTGCTTCTTAGCTTTATCACATGTAACATCTTATTTTGTTTTCCTGCCATCTCTTTTTGATGTTTTATTTCTGGCAAAAGTTTGGCACACACTTCATGCAAAGGCTTTGAGACACAARATAAGTTTTGGGTCCTCATCTCTTTCCTGAATGGCTGCCATCATATTTTCAGTTTTAAGCAATTTATTATCCTTAGTTGATTAATAATGTTGTATAAAAACTTTTTCTCTTGAACTTCAGATGGTATTCAGTGTGAACTACATGACTCATGGTAATTGCCCTCATTATGTGGCAGTTTATATGTCAGAGTCCTTGGCTTATTTGCATTTACTGAGAAGARGAAAAAAGACAAAAAAGATGGAGTCATCTACCCCTACAATTTTTAAAATTTCACAATTGTAAGTTTTATTGGTTTGTTTTCTTTGGTTTTTTCACTAATATTAATGGAAGGAGGGCAGTTTCAGCTAAATATGAGAGAAGAAATATTTCTCAGTGAAAGTAACAAGCTGTCCAGGCTCAGAACTCAGAGATTTTAAAAACATGGTTTGACAAGGCCCTGAGCAGCATGACCTAACTATGAGACTGGTTCTGCTTTRAACAAGTGATTGGATTACATAATTCCTAAAGGCCTTTCCCAACCAGAATTATTCCATGCTTCACTTGACAGAAACAATCCTGAAAATTAAAAACTGCCTATCTAATTTTTCCTTTAGTCATGGAGTTAATCAACCATTCAAGTACAGATGGTTTCAAAAAGCAGTATATCCATCTCCAAATAAATGAAATTATCAATTTATTTTTTGGAAACAAATTAATTTAATTAGTTTATTAATGTTAAATAAGTGATGGAATGACAGGATGGATGTAGAGAGGGAGATGTAAACAAGTTTAAGGAGAGAAGAATAATTATCCTGGGAAAAATAATATTAACTCTAAATGTAATATGTAGTAGCAAAAAMCAAAAAAAGTCTTGAAAAATATCTGGAAGGAAAGTGAATTCTACAAGTCATTCACTGCAGGAAGTGAACTTTTCAGTTTAAATTAATTACAGCATAAATAGATCAAGAACATATTTTCCTTTTCTGTTCCTTGTCTCTTTGTCTTTTCTCTTTTTTTCTTTTTTTTCCATAAAGAAATAATGTAGTTGCTTTGTCCATTTTAGATTAATATATATTTTTTTTTTTTTGGTCTGTCTAATAATGTTTAGAATAATTCTAAACAGCCAGTTAACCAGATGCTTTTACATCAAAAATACCCCCAGTCAAGAATTAGTGTATAAAGAGATCTTGATAACCATCAAAAAARCTCCAAATTGTGATTTATACTAGGTATAACGGGATAAAAGTTCCACCTCCAAGGGCTATCTTGAGAGCCAGCATTATACTGTACAACAGAGAAAGAACCTCTTAATAACTGGTGACCGACAAGGAGAGTTATCCAGCATACTTCAAGTAAAACACCTGAAATTTGAGACCTTTGAGACACCTGAGACAGGAACATTCTGGTGAAATTTATGAAGGGATTTTTGTACAGCAGATACTGTATGCACAGCCTTTGCCAKATAAATTCCTCACCTGTGTACTATTATTGAGCTATTTTCTCCATTGGCAAATTAATTTCAAATGACTGGAAATACCCACAGACACAAACTGTACTTTCTTTAAAGTTCAGATTAATAATGTCAGGCTATGAAGCTTAAAATAAGTATTAACTGCTAAAATCTCTGGCAAAAGTGAAGAATGYGGAAATTAAAGCATGAAGATTGTGGAAATGTATGCAGATGTGATGATAATTTTACAGACCAGTTGATTTTGGGAGAAGAAAATTTAGTCCAAAACCAGAATGTTTCCTATAGGTCACCCATCCACTCAGATTAAAATATGTAGAGGTTCACTAAACAACATAGCATAGAATTTTCAACTACTTAACTATGTTTTGTCTATTTAACTACAAAGAGCTTCATGTGTACACAAATGCACAATTATGCCTATATGAAAATGTGATATATATGTATAAATATATATACATACAAACACACACATATATAAATACAAATACACATATACAACATATATGTGGTATATGTGTATTTGTGTCTGCTTTCAGTTGCTGATGCTTTCTCTATGTTTATATTTGTCTATTTTTTRTTTTCTGTTTCCTGTGGAAAACCAGCATACTGCCAGTTCCTGGATAGCCTAGGCCTTGTGAGGTTCTTAGGTGTTCAACAGGAAATCCACACTGGTGAATTTGATATTTTAYGCTAAGTATTACAGGTGCTTTCTGAAGCTATAAACAAAATGCAGTGGATGAGAACATAGCTTCAGTACTTGCTTTATTGTTGGCACTTGATAGAATAACTGTACCTAAAGACMTCTGTATTGGTTACACAATATGTTTTGCAATCATTAGTAAATAACTGTTTATAATGCTTACAGATGAAAACTTAAGAACCTGAAAATCAGTGTTGTTTTCAACCTAAACAACAAGACTGAAAATATCAGTCCGAATGACTCTAAAATGTCAAGTTTGTGACTAATAGATTAAACTATGAACACAACTGTTACTTATTAATATGTTGTAACACGTTTAGAATAAATGTTCCACAGATAAAATCCTGATAAATCTGTAAACCCATTCCTAGTCAGAAGAGGCAATCTGTTAACAACCATTCAAAAAATATAGAAATATTCAGAATTCTTACTTTGCACAGGATAAAAAAGTTAGAGATATAGATATAGATCATATAGATACAGATATAGATTACAGGTAYAGGTATGGATAGATAACTCAGAAGGAAATAATGAAATATTTCTGGTTTTAAGGGAATAATTAAATAACATCTTTAAACAATACTAAGACATAAAATATAAAGTAAATTTCATATTATCTTCAATTCAGGACTGGGATGAGGGGATAATGAGAAATTAATTTTAATGCTTGAATATGAGATAAATTCTAGAAAAAATATTAGTGCTGTTCTAGTGTTTAGRAAGAAAAAGTGGCATGATCAATATTCTTGTTAGCATGATAARAATTTTGAGCAAGTACTAGAAAAAGTCTGAGATGCTCATATTTGTATTTGTACTAGAGGTTAGAAAGGTAATTAATATGACAATTCATGYGTTTTTAACAGGAAAATACAATTGCTCTGATTCTGTTATTAAGATTTTTCTGAGGAATTTTSAAAGGGATCGTATTTTAAAAATGTCTTATATTGTTTGGCAAAATGTATTTGTTCTATTTTCTACATGCTCAACATATTTAAAAAAGATTGTTAAGTCCTGGATAAGCCATAGTTTAACTTCACATATTTCAACAAAACTAAAGGCTGATTAAGCCATAAAAAGTTCTGAGTCAGTCTTAGAGGTTCTCATCCATCTACAGGGGAACCTGGGTGATATGGTCTACATAATGCARCCCAATGTGAGTGTATTTGTATAGTGGCTGACAGTGCATCAGGGCTGAGGACTTCCTGCCCCCATTGCACGTGCTTAGGGGGAAAGGACGACTTTTTGAAGTGTTTTATTCCCTCCATGGTTAAACAATTCTGGGTAGAAAGCACATTAAGAACAAATCAGAAATGGAAGTGGTGGTTCTTGAGACTTAGAAGGCTCAAATTAAAAGCTAGAAATGTTGTGATGTAAAAATTCCACCTTGGTACTCCAAAGTATGAGTTAAAAACATTTTGTTTCTGGGTGGAGTGTAATTGTCGTCATCATATTCAGCAAGCTATGTCAGTTGACAAAAAATGCTTGTTGATCTGGATCTCTATGAAGAATAAGTCCTGATTGTTACTAGTTCCTGCAAAAATAATAATATGAAAATCTAATGTAAATTTCAGTTGAGATTTGTATCAGGATGCTGCAGGTGGAAAAGTGCAGAAAATAAGTAAGTGCAGTAAATCAGGTTTACTTTGCATATGAAATTATTATCACAGCACATCACTTGTTTGGCAGTGCTGGATTGCAAATGTCTTTCTCAGACAATAAACTTTACACCTCTTATAGYATCAATAATAAAAAGCATGCCACTGTTACATAGATTTTGAAACACTTGTCATCTCTGAAAAGAAATGAATTAAAATTATTGCAGACTGACTTGCTTCTCTGGAGGAAGATGGAAGAGTCAAAAAAAATCTTTTCTGAAGAACAGTATCATTTTTTGAAAGACAGCTTAATATTCAGGGGTCTTGACACTCAAATAACTGAAAAAAATATTATAAAAGATGAAGCTTGAAAATCCACTAATCCTTAATGAGCATTAATCTTTTAACTACTTTAAAAAAGAGTGTTTTRTACTCATGGGGAAATCCTGCATAAGAAATAATGTCCTGAGCATGTGCTGTTCAACATTGAAGTACCACTGGAATTAGTTTCAATTAAGAAAATTAATCTGAAACTGATTAGTGAGCATTCTGACACTGCWGAAATTTGATTTTAATATACTAAACACTTTGTATACTTTTTTATATGCAAACATTGAAGATGTGTTTCTATTCTCATCTAATATGGATGACTATTTTCATCAGAGTKGAGAAATTGTTTTTTCCTCATTTTTATGTTGGCATGTTTTTTCTCCATTTATAAAATCACTGTAGTATTTTTTTTTTCTACTGAGAAAGAAAAAGATCTATAGTCTTTCATAATATATCTCATTTCTATTCTCATCAGAGAAATTATTGTAAAACATCTACTTGAGAATCATCCTTGTTCCATGAAAATCACACAAAATCTTCTTCACCTGCATGGCCAGTAGTAAAGCAAGGACAATAAATAGCAAATGTCTAACTGTTTTAGGATCAATAAATTATGTAAATGGACCATACCACAGTTWAAACTCTGCAAAGTTTTTCTTGTAAAACAAGTAGCATCAAAGATAACATCAGAGG
Source organism: Alauda arvensis (assembly GCA_902810485.1). Lineage (NCBI taxonomy): Eukaryota > Metazoa > Chordata > Aves > Passeriformes > Alaudidae > Alauda > Alauda arvensis. The sequence continues at coordinate 547,166 of CADDXX010000542.1, forward strand.
AGCCTTTCTGACTTTGTTTTCAATATTAGGATTCCTCATGGATGCCTGAATAATACTTCTTTTATAAGAAGTGTTTAAAAGTAGGATCTAGAAAATATACTAACATCAATTYGAATAAAAATATAAATAAGTATATATAAAAGGTGTGTGTACTTGAGTAGATTTTTTGTGTATATAACACGCCACTGATGTCACAACTACAGCTGATATCATAAGTCATTACTATGCTTATAGTAAATGATGATGTCTTTCCAGGCTCACCCCTGAAAGTCTCATAAGTCTCATAGTTTTTAAGCTGACATGTCTGTGCTGTGTTTGCTTGACAAGGTTAAGAAAACAGAGGGGCTACAGGGGTGGCTTCTGTGAGAAGCTGCCRGAAGCTCCCCCCTTGTCCAACCAACCCACCTCCAGCTGATTCCAAGAGGGAGCCTCCTCCTGCCAAGTCTGAGCCCATCACTGGCAGTGTCAGCATCTCTGTGACAGCAAAGCTAAGAAGGAAAATATTATTGTGCAGGAGCAAATTGAAGCCAGAGGATAGAGGACTGAAAATATGTGAGAGGAACAGCCCTGCAGGCACCAAGATCAGTGCAGTAGGAGGCAGAGGAGGTGTCCAGGAGACAGAGAGACTCCCCTGCAGCCCATGGAGTTCCACAGTGGAGCAGATAGCCACATGCATGGAGGGCCTGATGCCAGAGCAGGTGGATATGCCTGATGGAAGATATGACCTTGTGGGAAACCCATGCTGGACACGGCTCCTGACAGGATCTGTGGCCCTRTGGGGGACTCACACTGAAGAAGTCTGTTCCTGAAGGACTGCACCCTGTGGAAGTGACCCAGGTTGAAGCAGTTCATGAAGGAATGCAGTCTGTAGAAAGGACTGGTATTGTAGAAGTCCTTGGAGGATGTTTTCCATGGGAGGGAGCTTCCATGCTGGAGCAGAGAAAGAGTATGKGGAGTCCTCCCCTGAGGATGGAGGAGCAGCAGAGAAAATGTGAGATGAACTGACCACAACCCCCATTTCTATCCCCTTGTGCCACTGGGAGGGAAGAGATAAAGAATCAGGAACAAAGTTAAGCCTGGGAAGTATGGAGAGGTGGAGGAAAGGTGCTTTTATTTTTTAATTCCCTTCTCTTTATTCTGTTCTGATTTGATTTGCAATAGATGCAATTATTTTTTCCCAGGGTGACTCAGTTTTGCTCATGAGGGTGATCGTTAGGGCACGTCTCCATGTCCTTACTTTGACCCGTGAGCCTATAGCCATGGTTGTTTTTCCCTTGTCCTGCTGAGGAGGGGTGTAATGGAACTTTAGTGGGCACCTGGCATCAAGTCAGGATCAACCCACCACAATATCTTTTTGTCTTTATTTCTGTGTTCCTGATTTAGAAATTGGCAGACTGAAAGCAGATGGTTTTGAGCTAATGAGCAGATTTTGGGTGTATTGGGAGTGCAGAAAGAAGA
>CADDXX010000543.1:0-55392 GCA_902810485.1 Alauda arvensis
GCTGCTGCCAAGAGCATGTGACCATCTGCAAACCCGAGCTAGAGTTTAAGCTTTCTCTGCCAAAGTGAAACTCTAAGAACACTGATCCTCTCTAGAGAGAAGAGAGTGTCATAGCAGGGACATTTTTTTTTTAGGCCACATGAAGATACTGAGGTCTGTGAAAAAGACCTTGTATCTTAAGAGATGAGGAGATGAGAAGATGCCTTAAGCTGAAAATCTTTTGTGAGTTGTGGTAACAGACTGTAATATGCTAGAATGATGTATTAATACACATGGCCAGAGTCGAATTAAACCACGAATACATCAAGATTCTCTGAGGATGCCTGCACCTCCAGAGATGGCTTAATAAAAGCGAGACTACTTCTTCAGGCATGCCGTTGTAACAGAAAGGGTTTTAATAAAATGAGAAAATAATAAACAGTACAAAGCAAATAAAAATAAGCCGTACMCAGGTGCAGTGGCACTGCACTGTGTATAAGCACCCCCGAAAAAGCCAAGAGAGGCTTTGTGCAGTCGTTTAAGCATCTAATGGCTGAGGCAGTGCCTTTTGGCAAACTGCCGAATAAAGAACAGTTACACTGTTGACAGACAGGTACAGAGACCTATCCATGTCTCTGTCCTGGCACCAAGCCAATAGCAGGTTGGAGTGTAGAGAAGTTTCTAGGGCTATTTCCTTTTAAGTCTTATGGTAAAACTAAAATACTTTTTCCTTATGTAGAAAATACCTGTTTGGTTTAAAGCTGCATTACTACACTAGAACATATCTTTAAACCATGGAAAATATAAACTGGGAAATGACTGTTCAGATTGGTGGTTTTGAGCAAAGGTATTTGTAATGGACTAAGTGAATATTGATGTACCAGTAAACGTGTTCTTCTGAGGTATTGAGCAAGACGCTTGATGTGATAATCTTCTGCACCAGTGCTTTGAACAGAGGTTGAGATGTGCTGAAGAAGCAAGCCCCTGTACCAGTGAAGTGAGAGACCTTTCTGCCCCTGAATGGGATGAAGAACATCCTTTGCACCTGAACTGTTCATTTTAAAATGACACCCCAGAATGCACAGAGTCCATGACCCAAGAGCAGCTGATGGGAAAAGCTGCATGATATGAGAACCACAGAGACAGGTTCCCGGGCAGATGTGTTTTTTTGAGAGCTAAGAGCCACAAGTAGATTCTTCCTTTCTTGTGGAGAGTTACCATAACCAGAGAAGAGACATCTCTCTCTAAAAAGACTAATAAAAAATTGTTTTTTAGGAAGTACAGACCTTGAGTTCTGAGTTCTTGCCTTTATACAATGTTTGTGAGAAAGAAAAGAAGCTGGTGGGAGGGGTGAAAGTGTTTTGAAAGTTTCATTTTGATTCTTTGTTTTTTTTCCTTTTAGTATATGTGAATAAAACTATCTTTATAGCTTTTAATTTTGAGCCTGCTTTGCTTCTCCTTATCCTATTTCACAGCAGAGAAACACGAGAACCACTACATTAATTGGTGTGTTGGCCAGGAAAGCAAAATTAGTGAATGTGAAGCCACTACATCTTTTGATGTTTCCACTCAGGAGAACTTAAAACTAACACAGTTATATATGGTAGTGGAAACAGGAATTACGTTTGAATTAATTGTGTGTTGGCTGTATTGAATGAATCTCAGATTTGTATAAAAATGCTTGTGAGCCACTGAAAAAAATTGGAGACTTCAAGCAAGTAACTTACTTTTTCTTGAAATCTGCCAAGTATGAGACTATTGCATTTTTTCTTCTGATGGGAATCCTCTTTAATAAATGCCGGATTACTAGAATGTAATTTGTGATCATATTAACATGATTACAGCTCTCAAAATCCCAGTGGAGACTCTAGAAATATTATTAGAATTGTCAGTAGAAAGGAGTGAATGGTTTGAAAGGTTCTAAACTAATCTTGCACTTATTAGTTATGGCCAAATTCCTTCTAACTCCCACATGAGGGAGAAAAACCAGAACTAATTACTACAGCTGTGAACACAGGGGAAGGTGTCTGTACTAGAAAAAGTAGAATAAAACAGGTCTCATGCTTATAATTACTTTTTCCATTATGTAATTTTGAATTATTACAGAAAAAAAATAATAGTAGCATTGTAATATGAGGTGCTGATGGGCTACAGCAATATAAAAATGGGTATCAAGACAGCAGCTGCAGAATCTTACTCTCTGAAATAATCTTTACAGTTAGTAAAAATAGATTTATGAATCCATTTAGCAGGACAAATAGGCATAGCTCTGACTTGAAAATAAGCAGATTCAGGAGCACTAAGACTGATGATTTCAATGTTCTTGTCTTCTTAATGTCTTCTTACTTTAAAAAATGTCAGAATAGCAAGCTTTTTGTTTCAGAATATGAATCAAATGTGTACCACAGAAATAAATGCTAAAGGGAAAACACTCTTTTCAGAGACCATGCTGATAACTTTCTATATGGTAATGCAGCTTTTTAAAACCAGCATCTAATCTTATTTTTAGTAAAATTATGATACTTTGATAGGGATTATGTGATAATAAAATTAGTTATAAATTAATAATAAAGTAAATCTAGTAATTTAGATTTTCCAGGAAGACCATTCTTAAAATTTAGAGTAATGTCCTAGTTCCAGCTCAGACAGCAGAATTTTTTTACAGTAGTTGGGAGAGGTCATGGTTAGGACCCAAAAATTATTCTACACCACCTCATAATGTTGCCAGTGGATGGGGAAAAGGACTTTCTTCTGGGGACAAGGGGCTCTGTCCAGTTGAGAAAACACAGTGTGGGAGCCATCCAGTCTGTTGTTGGGTTTATTTTTTCCACGTGAATTGTTTCTTATAACTTTTGTTATTAATATTATTGCTGTTACTGTTAGTTTCCTTCTCTTGTTGCAGTTTCCAGTAAATTGTTCTTAACCTGTAATCTGTGCCTCCAGTTGGAGAGGGAAGTGGTACATAGTTTTATTAGGAGTATTAAACTGCAGAATGCCATTCCTAAACCATGACCATCTATCAAAAAGAAATTTCTCCTTATTTTATTCTGTGTTGTATATATTTGACATCAGATAATTATACAGGTCCGTAGTTCAAGAAAGGTCTGCAATTAGGCCCTTCATCTGTATTATCAATCATTGCAAAAGGAGCTACTTCATCACAAACCATCCAGATCATCCCTGTTCCTAACATTCTATGGCTTCACATTTTACTTTCTGCTCTGAAAAATGTGGATATGAAACTACCTCAAAACCTCCACTTGAGAGCTGCGAGTATCATTATCTTGATTTCAGTAACAGCCTGTGGTCTGATGTCTGAATTGTTTCAACAGAAGAAGACTGGGCCTTTTAGATATTTCAAAAAAGGATAGCTGCAAAGTGCAGTCAAGTGTACAGTGCTCTCTCTACTCCCTTATTTGGCCTCAGTGTCATATTTTCTGTTGCTAAGATCTTCCTATGCTTTTCTCACTTCCAAGAATCAACTTCATATATGACTTTATGACCCTGATGAAGACAGAAAATGTCTTTTAGAGACAGAGAAGATGGTAGTGGTGACTTCCTTTTAGCCTTGATCAGAGGGTTTATTCTGAAAAATCACTGCTTTGGAGTCAATTACATCCTTAGCATTTTATTCCATCTAGGGCTGAGTCCTCATCTGCTGATTTCACTTGAAAATTGATATGCATCCCTGTTACAACCTGCCACTGAGGTGGGGTAATTGAGCTTGGCAATATATCCCTTGAGGAAGATTAGCATGAAACAACACTGGACAACTGGACAATCAGTGTGTGTGTGTGTGTGTGTGTGTGTGTATACTCATGTATATTTTGGAACAATTTGGTTGCAATTGAAAGGAGATATGTAACTGTTTTGGTTATTAGCTATAATAAAATAACAGTATAGAATTATGAAAATATTATTTATGAACATATATAAGGAAAAGAAAGAAAGAAAGGATAAGAGTAGACAGAGGAAAGATATCACTACCCATGGATCTAGCAACAAGGAATTTAGATGCCCATGGATCACAGTCTTGATCAACCAGACATGCGGGAAGCCGTGGGAAAAAAAAGCTCAACAGGTTAATATACTTTCAGGTTCAGGTGAGAACCTACCTCCACTAGGGAAAGAGCAGGGATAACTTTAACAACATGGATCATGTGCATTCCTCTGGTGGAAGGCCCCAGAAATTAGTCTGGTGGTGCTTTGGTAGTCATTGATGGCCACAGAAGCCATTTGTCCCATAAATTGGGGCAATAAGTGTATGAGCACTTGCTTCCTTCCCCACAGTTTGCCACAGTGGGAATTTTTGTCTAGATATGCAAACCAGGATGTGCTAACCAGTCTTGCCTCCAGGCCTTGAATTAGCACCTTCCTGTTGAAAATTCCTTACTTCTGTGCTTACCTCAAGCCTCCCGTGGTGGCTTATCTAATGCCAAGTTCCTTCTGTGCCCTTGTGCCCTTGACAGTGTTTGAGACAAGCAACTGTGCTCTCTAGTTCTTACACCATTCTGTGGCTCAAACACTGTCTGCCAAGGACTTCTTATCAGTTCAAAGTTTGTCTACCAGGGTTGATGCATATGTAGTAGAGACAAGACAGAAAAAAAATGACAGAAGAAGACAGATAAAACAACTCACTGTGGAATACAATGCAATTACCAAACAAAAAATAAGACAGTATCAGAAGAATAACAACAGGGTATAATTGTATTCTATGTATTGATGGGATAAACCAGGATGTGAATAGCTAAAATCACAAACCTTAATATTAACAAAGTTACAAACACAGGTAAAGTTAAAAGCCATTAGAACATGTTTGGAAATGTGCTGGATATGGGAATTCAGATGGGAATACAAGTCTCTGATTTACTTTGAAAAAACCCTGGTAGGAGAATCCCACCATGGAATAGAAATCACGCTTTGCAATATGATGCCTAATGATTGATGACATCTTTTTTCGACAAACAGTTCCAGGTAGAGTTGCATGGAAGCTAGTAAAAGCCTTCCTTGTATTCTATCCTATTGCAATGTGAAATACCCCCAGGCCAAATCCAAACAGGCCCAGGAGTCCTCAGAGACATAAGGACTGAATTAGAATCTTCAAAGAAACAAAAATACATAAATCCACACAGACATGAGGTAGAAATGCAAGTTTAGTTTTAAATAAGTGGAGAATTTTTTAAGTGCCTTAGCAAATAAGAGACTGAAATATTTCATAAGAAAAGGATCCAAAACCTAGTTTAAAGTTCAGCAGCTTTACCTTTTGCAAAGATAGTTAAGTTCTAGACATAATCAAAATGATGTAATCTTGCTAAGCATTTCTAGATGGAATAGCTATAATTATATATGCAAAAAATGTGGAAGAATTACGATTTCCTTCGCACATCAATCTTAGCTTAGGATAGTTTCAGCACTATTGTAGAAAATTTGTGTTTTGGCCTGATTGGCCAAAAATAAAATAAAATGCACTGCTTAGAGAATGCTATAGGGACTCACAGAAAATACTGGTGCTGATGTTGTTGTTACTGTTGTGACTGCTACTGATAAGGCACTCACGGAACACAGATTAAGAGTGCTGTGACTGCTGCTTCTGCTTGGGACTTAGAAACTCTATGTTAGAGGCTCTCTGCACAATGACATGGATTATAACACTAATGCGTTTCTGAGACTGCTTCTAACAATGCAATAAAGGACGTTACTTTTACAACTATCCAGCTTCAATAGTCTTCAATGAAGGTGCACAGAAATCTTGACACTATCCATGTCCCATTTTGGTACATGCCTGTCATTCTTTCTGCTCAAGGAAGGGTGACTCAACTGTAACATTTTCTTCTGTTTTGTTAAGACTATTAAGTTTACTCATTATTATCTCTGAAAAACTTAGCCAAATCATTATAAATCTAAAGACTTCTGAGGCAGAATGAGGAAGGTTAATACAAGTTTTGACAAATTCCTCCCTTCTGTGCTTATCTCAAGTTCCTGCTGCAGTGGCTTGTCTTGTGACAAGTGATTTCTGTGTCCATTACAATGTTTGAGACAGGCAAATGTGATCTTTAATTCCCTACAATCCACTGAATAGAAAGAGCTGATTAAGATTTACATATAAGTATAGGCACTAGATCTAATATGATCAATGACTGAAAGAGGATGATCATAGCATTTACAGGGTGCTCTTGCAACTCACTCAATCAAAAACTGCAGGAATGGAAGTCAGAGATGTCCATAACAAACACACAACATTTATTAAAAGGCACAGCCTGTTTTCTGTAAAGGTTACTTAGTAGAAATTTTTCAGAAAGCTTAAAATACTTGAAGCTACAGACAACCTGATAATAGAACCTCTCTTTCTTTCAAATTTCAAGAACCTTGTACTCAAAAATCTATAATTCAGCATATGAGGCAAAGGAAAGAGAACACTCAAGAAAGCAGATTTTTTCTTTGCAGGAATACATTTTCAAAAGTGTATGGCTCTGTACAGTGTTATAATAATGCAGTTCATGATTCAATAAATCAACACAGCTCAAATTAAACATCTGTTTAACAGATGTTTTCTGATAATTGTTGTTTTAACAAATGGGTGGATAACTGGAAAAACTGTATCACATAAACTTTAATATATCAGATTTCAAGACTCTACATATAATTGTAGGAAAGTGCATTAAATACTTTAAAAGTGGATGCTGCACTGTCTTCTCAGAAATTCATTATGATTTACTCCAACTTTAAAAACTGCAATTAACATAGAATAAAATCTCTGTTTGCTCCAGAGATGCTCAGTAGGGCATGCATTAGAATTTTTCTTATAGTAACACAATAAAGACAAGACCTGACATTATTTTAGTTAATTAGATTATTTGCATTAATTGGTTTTGTCTACATTTTGTTTTGTGTTTCCACCTGCCACAGACATTCTTTTCAAGATATTCATTAAAATCAGAACCCAGTCAAATGAAGCTCTTCGTCTTAACATGAAACCTTTGATCTCCATCCATATTTAACACTGAAATTTTGGCAATTAACTAAATAAAAAATAATTATGTAAATAATAACTAAAATACATACTTTTTTTCTTGTATGACATATACTGGGTTAATTGCAAGCAATTTTTTCTCTAAATTTCAGTGAAGAAAGGTCAGGCATGGAATGCATAACTTAGAAACAGCAGAAATGTCTTAAAGGTAAGTAAACAGTTTAAAAAATATTTCCTATATAAAAATGAAAAAATACATTTTATCTGAAGATAATTTTAAGGTTCTGCTTCCCAGTTTTCCTTCTGATAATGAAATACACAATATAGGTCTTAATACAGGCAATAGTACTTCTTCTTATTTTGTTGGATGTATAAAATGAATCCTTCTTTTCAGTTAACATGAAGAAAACCAGTAACTTAATTTGGCATATATAAACAGTAGAATAAAGACTAATACATTAATTTGTATTATACTGAAAAGTATGACATTAGTGCAAGTCCATTTTCTGAGGACATGGATCTCTCCTGGCAATTTTAATTTCTGCCTTTGTGTTTATCTCCATCCCAGTACACATTCTTCCCTACTCTTTCTAAATCCTTACTGTTTAAAAAGTATATGAGAGTAGTAAAACCAAAGCAATTAAATTAAAATAAAAAATTAAAATCCTAGTTTACCTTTGCAGTTAAGCTACTATTTTCAGGATTATTATGGGAGAATTTACTTTTCGTATACCATCTCTGTAAAGGGGTAAGACCTATTCTTTGTCTACATGATAACATGAGGCAAACGGTTTTCTGCAGTATTTTTTAACAATAGTTTATTTTTTTAATTGATCTGCTTTAGAATACCTAACCATCAACTTTAAATAAGGAAGTGCTTGAATGAAAATAATTTCAATTTTTTATACATATTGAACAGCTTTATACAATGTATTTTATATGTTAAAAGACATATATTGTGTTTAATTACCATAAGAAACATGGCAGGATAGCTGCAATAAGAAATCCTTGAGAATAGGCCTCAAAATAAACCTAAAGAAGCAGCTGAAGCAATTGCTCCAACTAGTATTAAATGAAAATGTTCTAATCTGTGATGTACTATTATATACTGATTGCCAAAAGCTTTTCCAGTTGAGAGCAGTATGCTGAACATGGATCTGACAGAGGCCTACATTGGTACAATATTACTTCACAGTTAGGTGATCACAAGCTGCCAAGTAATTTGTAGAGATACCAGGGAACAGGAGACAGACATGTTCTTGCCCTGAGGCTTATCAGAAGGGCAGGAGAGTGATACTGCCTAAGCAGTGCACAGCTACCAAAAATATTTTCAGTATTTTACTTGCTCAGCACTTAGAAAATCTCACCTTGCCTGGTGACTGGAACCAAATATACCTCAGTACTTAAAAGGAGCAGGGAATAAAGTGGTATCTAGATATTCTTCAGAGTTTGCTTGTTTTTATTTCTGACCTTTTGGGTGAAGGGAAATTGTAGCTTGTCTAGTTTTTAAGTCATGATACATACCTGAAACTTTCCCACACAGCCAAATGCATAAGGGTTAGATAAGACAGAGGACATCTCTTTGTCCATTGGTTGGAAAAGAAAGAAAAGCAAGCAAGAACTACAAGCCAAGGTATGCAGGTTAGATGTGATTCGTAAACCCAATATGTAAAAAACATATATTACAAAGTGAGATTATCTCTTACACTAAAGAAAAAATAAATTTATGAAAAACTGAAAGTGTATATGAAGAAATAGATGAAGCTGTTTATGGAGAACTTATGAATCCTAAACTGTCAAAATATATAGTTTTTCTTTCTTTTTTTTTTTTTCCAAAGAGTTACAGACAATAAAATTTCACCCACAGTTTGTCATTGTTTGCTTTTTAATTTGTTTCTGGAATTTATGAAGATCTGTCTTTAATTATTTGTATTATTTTCACCTAAGCTACTATACTCACTATCAGCATCTTAAGAAAAAAAATAGAAAAGTCAAGAATTTCTTTCTTACATTCTACTATCTCTATTTTTCACATAAATAATGAACCAAAAGTTCTAATTAAACATGATGTTAAACCAAGTTAAAAATCTGGTTTATCTGCAGCAGAAAATCATGCCACCATTGTCTTTCAAAGAAAAAGTCCATTGTTAACGCAAGTATTGAGATCTAAAGTAACATTACCCTGGTCCATTCTCTGCTGTGTTGCCCTACCATGTTTTGCAGCAACAAAGAAACACTGTCAGTATTTTAATATACCATTTCAACCCAAATAAATATTCCAAAACATGCCAAATTTTCATCCTAACAGAACTTTTAAGTTAGACTCAGAAAAATGAGCAACATGGCCCCTAAAAAACCTCACAAGAACAACTCAACAAGAAATGACCTAGATTTCTTTTAAAAAGGAGTATGCAATATTTTGGCGGGGAAAACCAAGAGTAAATGTATATGTAAAATGCTAATTGAAACAAAGGCTTCAAGTCTCAGCCTCAAACAGGAAGGCTTTTTCTCTCTTGATTTTTTTTGTTTTTGTTTTTTTTGGGTTTTTTTGGGGGTTGTTCTAAGGTAATTATGATATTTACTGCTTAAAATCTGTCTGCCTTTAGTTCTCGATGTACAACTAAAAGCATAAAAAGTGATCCTGTAGCATTTCCACATATCTGAATCCTTGTTTAACTCCTGCAATTTCTTTGCAGTGTTGCTGATCCTCTCATTCTTTTGGTTATCACTAAGTGATAGGACACTGTCAGTGCTCTGAAATATAATTTTCTAGAGGGAAATATAAAAAGATAAAAGCTATTTTAAATATTTTAGCAGAGATATTCAATTACAATATGAACTAGAAGTGAGTTTTTGCTTTAAACAGAGATACAGAAAGAAAAATGTGGTTAGTAGTCAGATAAAGAATTAATATAAATCAATAAAAATAATAAAAAACCCTTGAAACCAAATTTTGCATTTTTTCTTTCCTACTACACCTTATAAGACTTTTTCTCAGATCAGTAACTTTTGGTGACTTTAAAAATGGCAATAGAATTAGAAATAGAAATAGTAATAGCAATAGAAATAGAAAAGATAGCAATACATTGTCTAGAGGTATTGGTTTTCACTGTGATAAATTTCTTCATAGTGTCTGGGATGGGGTTATGTTCTGGAGATGTGATGAAAACAATGTTGATAACACACCAATGTTTTAATTATTCCTTAAGAGTGCTTACAGAGCATCATAGCCTTTTCTGTTTCTTACATCACCCCACCAGTGAGTATGCAGGGGGTGCAGTAGAATTTGGGCGGAGACACAGTTCTGGGGAAGAAGGAGAAATGGAGGAGATGTTCAGTGTTAAAAGAGTTTGCCTTCCCACCTCACAATTATGCAAGATGGAACTTTGCTTCTCTGGAGATAGTTGCCAGTGCATTCCTTGTTTTTCCTTGTTTTTGTGTGCAGCTTTTGTTTTATACATTACATGGTCTTCATCTCAATCTTTGAGTTTTCTCACTTTTATCTTTCTGATTTTCTCCCCCATCCCAYCAGCAGTGAGTGAGCAAGTGGCTGKGTGGCACAGAGTTGCTCACTGGGGTCACACCATAACCACAAAATAGCCCCTAAAGTATTTCATTTAGATTTCTGATGCCATCATAACACTCCCAGCCCCTACAAGTCTCGTTTCCATGGTCACACTACAGCACCAGAAGATGCTGKCTCCCTATCAAGTCCAGAGGTTTTTCCCAGRTAAGATTTAATACTTAAATCTCTCAGGAGAGAATTTATGTCATTCACACCTACAAGATAATGGCCTTGAGTAGCCTTCTTCTCTACTGGTCAGTTTATTATTTCATTGAACAACGTTTTACATAAAACCCAATAGAGCAGATAGATAAAGAGCAATTAGGTCACATCTGTCACAGGTGACTAGACTCTTCCTTACCTGACAGGCAGGATCTTGACTGACACAAAAATAAGACTTTCTTCCCTAGTTCTCCTAGTGCACCCTACCCCATGGCACACCTACTGCAGGAAGGTACCTCTGTACTCCRAACCAATATGGTTTCACAGAAGCCATTTATTGTTGACCATAAGCAACAGTTATAGATTTCTGCCCAGCATAGGCACACACACACATTGCTTGATTGGTTCCTCAACCGTCCATGAGGATCACACACACCCCCCAGGGCACCCAATTGGCCAGAATTCATTCCCATGCTGAGCCTACTTCTGTCTCAAGTTTACATTCTCGACGGTCAGCTTTCCCAAGCCTCTCAGCCTTGTTTTCTTCCTGTTTTTCTCACAGYGGCCTTGATGAATTCCTGAGGCCTGRGTAACAGAACTGCAGGTGTTCAGATAACATCACAGGGAGTTTGGATGGTACAAAGAATAGCTTAACTTAACAAGCAAATACATTGCTACAACCTACCACACCTGACAGAAGCTAGTTACTCACAAATCACACAGTCTTGAAATTGGATATCCAAACAAAGGGCACACAAATATATATTTACATCTCCCTCATGTCAGTAGTGTTCAAAAATCCTGTCATCAGAGTTTCCTATCCTTCTCTCTTTCTAAAATTTGCATAGAGATTCTCAGATTCACAGAATGATGGAGGCTGGAAGAGACCTCTTGAGGTCATCTGTTCCAGCCCTCTCAACAAGCAGTGTCATTTAAAGCAGAATTGCTGGGGTTTAGATTTCTTTCCAGCTTCACCTTTAGCCAGGAAATGAATGCAGGAGAGACAAATTTCTCCTCAGACCCAGGTGTTTATTAGATCTTCTCTACATTACAGTCTCATGAGTCATGAGATCTGTCTATCAACTAACTAAGCACAAAATGGAGCCCCTTCTCKGGCTCTACWACCTCTTTTGAAGGACAAATCACCCAATTACGAAATGCCACCTAAATTATTTTTACTTTAAACTCAATAACACACTACTTGTGGTCTGCATTGCGGACTTTTCTGACTAATCACAAATTAGTGATTAGTCTAAACTCATGAAGAAGGAAGTGAAAAGAAGGGCTCAGACAATGCCTTAAATCCTCCATCTTGGCTCATACACATTATTATATATTAAAATCATAAATCTAAGTCTTTCACCCTGTGAGATCACAYRCTTCTAACAAACTACACACTCACAATCTCAGTGCTCTCATTCAATGCTGGAAGCCGTTCCAAGGCCTCAGATCAAATGTGGTGCTTGCTTGAGRWKCAGCATCTTTTAACACAGAAAAWTTGAAATTTTCAGCATCCAGGGTTCCAATACAGAATGTCCAGGATTGTGTCCAGATGCTTTTAAATATCTCCAAGAATGGAGAAGCCACAAATTCTCTGGGCTTCCTGTTCCAACCATATTATTCTTCTTTTATTCTGTTCTTAGTATACAGATAATGCAAAATTTAGATTCTATGCTGTGTAACACCATTTGAAATCCATGCATGGCAATGCATACAATTTGGCAGCAATTTAAAAGCTTTGTTTCTTCAGGATTTCATTTAGAATTCTGATAATGTATTTAAGGGATCCTGAATCAAGATCCTCCAAATATATAAGAACTTAAATATTGTTTTTGAGCCTGCATCACTTAGGCACCATAATTTCATAGTTAGAGGCTTAATGTTACAAGAATGAGTCATGTAGAAACATACAACCATACCATCATTTAGGTTGGAAAAGACYTTTAGGATCACTGAGTCCAGACATTAGACTAACACTATGAAGTTCACCACTAAACCAYGTCCTTAATTTTAGAGCTACACATATCTTAATTGCCTCCAATGATGGTGGCTTAACCACTGACCTGGGCAGCCTGTTCCAATGCTTGACAAATCCAATACAAACCTCCTCTGGTGCAATTTGATGTTCTTTCTTTGTGAGAAAAGGCCTAGGGTCATCTTTGGAAACTRGACATATGAATCTTTTTTAACTACGTCAAAAAAATATGGCTCAGAGGGATTTACAGAATTGTCTCATTTGTGTCTAGCCTGTTTTCCTTCTATCTGTCATGTGGTCCTGCAATATAATCAAACAGCCTAAATCATGCAATATTGTCCACAACCCTGCTATTTAGAAAGTGCATTTTGTTAAGTGTTTGATTGTTAATAAAGGGTAGAACTTGTTTTAATTTTCTTTGCACTCTGGAGTCATATGTCTTGCTCTTCTCATTCAACCAGGGACAAAAGTGATTCCTGCTTCAGGTGACATTAGCAGCTACTGAATCATTTCATATGCAGATTAAACACTGCATTACAGACTTCTTCATGCCTAGAATATCAAATAATTAAATGCCTAATCCATAACTGCTGCATCCTCCAAACTGTCATGCAAAATACAGAGTTGCCATGCCTGCTACTTCTGGTAGTGTCTATCCATTATTATAGACTACTATATAATTATATTTGTATTATTGTTCATAATGAGGCGAAAAAARAGAGTATTGGTAATTGCTTCTGACCTTTCTAGTGTAGACTGTATTATTYTTTGAGTATTTCTGGGGGATTTTCAGGGGTGTTTTTTAGTGTGATCCTCCATTTCAAGATTCATATGTATGCTGAATATCAAGCATTTTCTATCCCTTCCTTCCTTCTTCTAATCAATAAAAAATGGATTATTAACTCAAAAAAGGCTTTATGTCTGATTTTCCTTGAAATGTAATGCAAATCTAAATATAATTACCAGTTAGGTTTTTTAAATTTATCTCAAGGYCTCCAAACTCTTTCCTAGGTGAATGCCAATTCAACCAGTATCAGAAAACATTGAAATGATGAATTTTACACTTGCCATTGTCCAGTCACAGATATACAAGACAAATGGGAATCATTTCCTATGAMGGTAAAAATTATCAGCTGTTGCTAATACTACCTCCACATCTTACAGAAAATCTTACAGTAAACTTTTTTTTTTTATGTGTTTGATTAATAAAAGCATGCATACACAATATTGCAAAGGAAAATATTTTTTTAAAAAATAGATATAATATCCATCCTTGAAGACTACTAGAATAAAAAATCTCCATCGAAATCTGTGACTGTACCAGAAATCTTGCAAAAGTCCTATAGTCTCTGACATCAAAGTACTTCTCACAAGTATCCAGATGTCAATATATATATCTGAGCTTCCTCCTGTTACATAATTACTCTTAATTCAATCAAACATAGATTTCTTTATCCTGAAAACTTTTCAAAAATGTTTCTCCCTGGAATGATTAAATTTTATGAAAGAATGTGATGATTTAGAATATAATTAACTCAGCATAAYGTAAGACACAATTTCTTTGTGAAATCAGCACTTGAGATTTCATTTAATAATTAAGATATTCAGGTAAGTTTTTTCACATAATACAACAAACTATTAAATACTGGGAACTTTTTTWAAAAAAGAAATAAAGAAAGGAAAAAGCTTTTTATAGCAGTTTGAGGGACAGTTCTAAAATTTTGGTAATATCCAATCCTGTAGAAAACAAGCTGTTTAAAAAATTATGAACAAATTGTTTCATCTGAACAGAAAACTGCRAGACAGCCTTACAACTTGATTCCTTAATTCAACCATTTGTTTCTTCAGTTTCTTTTAGCTAGGCTATCAGGGACTCTGCTGAGTTACAAAGTGMAAAACTCAGTTTTGGAAAAATTGTTTAGGACCTTGCTGACCTTCTAGTGATATTTCCAACCTATCACTCAATTATGATAGAGAAGAGAAAATCTGTTACCTTACTTTYATTGACTACTGAAATTTTGGAGTARTCATATGACTAGATGCTGAGGTTAGAAGGCAATAAAAAGGAATAAAATATTAAAATCTCTGTAGGCAGTATTTTAGGGAACACTGGTTAAGGTTTTCTTCCTCTTCCCATTTATTCTGGCAATCCAAAACCTGCTGGCCTTGTTTTAGAGACCTTAAATGCTTATCTTTACTTATTCTATGCCTTTATCACTGTTGTTCAAGGAATATACAGGTATAAGATACTTTCTATTTTCAGTGAGAGTAACCTACTAAAGCAGAGGTGAACAAAGTTCAGAATTCATTGGGAGAACACACTCAGAGACAGACACACTGACCCTGGGTGGTGAGCAGGCTGGGATGAAGGGTCCTCAGGAGGGCTGGTGTAGTGATGCAGTTTTGGACCAGGCAAATATTTTCTTTATAGAGAAAACATGTTTAATTTTACCATAAGACTTAAAAGGAAAACAYCCTGGAAAGTTCTCTACACTCTAAGCTATGATTGGCTCAGGGCCAGAGCAGAGACATGGATAGGTYYYCMKYCMYTGTCTGTCACAATGTAACTGTTCTTATTGGRCAGTGAGCCAAAGGACTGCCTCCATCATTAGCCATATAAACCCCTGCACAAAGCTTTTYGAGGCTTTTTCGGGGATGCTTTACGTGGTGCTACATGTCTGCACCTGTTACGGCTTTTTCTTATTTTTATTGTGTTGTTTATTATTTTCTCCTTTTGTTAAATCCTTTTTCTGTTACACRGCATCTCGAGGAAGTGGTCTCGCTTTATTAAGCCATCTCTGCAGGGCAGGGCCCACAGAGGTTGATRTATACCCACGTGGCTTRTTCCACTCTGGCCACGTGGAATATTACATCAGGCTGGGCTTCCTTAAACCAGKCAGTCAGATCTCACAGCTGTGCCTGACCTCTGACTTCTCTATCTTCCAGGCTGCCATGTCAGGGACCTTCTGGAAGTTAGGGGCTACCAGGTCAAGAACTTTTAGGACTGACTGCCTTAAAACATCCTCATCAGACACCATGAGCTTTGCTAGTGCTGGACAGCTTCCTCCACTGTCGTCAAAATTCCCGGCCCTTTCTTCTGATTCTCCCAGAGTTAGCCAGATCATCCTCCACTCAAACTTTGTGAAACTACCCATCAGCTCCARCACTTTTCAGTCATTTGAAATTAGAATATGCTAGAATTTTCAGGAGCAGAAACACCAAGGATTCTTGAATGAAAAGTGGACACAGAGAATAAAACTTGCCCATGAGCTTGAGCCAGCTGTGGCTGAAAGTGGAAGAGAATTTCCCCATTAATTAAGAAGGGTGCTAGGTACTTCTCTCACAGTCTGGYAAAGTTTGAACATTACATTTAACCCTAATAATAGAGAGAAAGTTAGCTGTATATATGATTAAAACCCTGAGAAAAGCACATTATTAAAAGGAAGGGAAATTTTAAATCTGACTAATTAGATGGAAGAAGTTAGAGGAAATTATTTACTCTTTCCTGGTAACAAGTAGGGAGAAGCACACTTTTCTGCYAGAGAAAACCAAATATGTTGTTTTCAGTTTCTTCCAGACTTAGTGATCATGTGTGCCAGCTCCCAAGACAGATATTGGTCCACCTCTGACTAACTCCTGWAATACTTTTCATCTCTATAATGAAAAACAAAGCTTATGTAGYTATGGTGCAATCCATTTATTCTGGTTCCATTTAAATTTTCTTAGAATTAGACTGGTAAAATTAATTTGTTCAATATCTAGACAACACAAGACCCAAGGCCAAGATCACTACACAAATTTTTATTTCAGAAATCATACTTGAGCTGCAGAAAAATAAAGAGGACAGCATTGATCTTTGGTCTTGACCCTGTATCATTTTGTTGAATGCTGTAAGGAAATATCCTGAATTCCACTGGGAAAGTCTGAACCTCATGATGCTGTACTCAAAGTTGTGCACTCCTTTTTCACAGTATATATCAATATATAGTATATTTCACTTTTCCCTTATCTGATAGTTTAAGTTTATACAGAGTTTTATGTTCATACATTCCTCAAAGATTTAAACCCAGAAATGGATCAGATTAAATGCAACTAATGCAAACTACTAAAAAACAGTGTATTCTTAATGCACAGGAAGACTCATTCTCCAATGACAGATAAATTATTAATTCTTAAATTCATGGTTGTTGTACTTACATGATTATCAAATGTATTTTTTCTGACATGTATATCTGTGTGAATTTAAGAGTACAGAAAAAAACTGTAGTATCTTAGGAAAATGCAGCAATTCTTATTTCTAAACAAAGTTCATAAAAATTTCACATCTTATTTTGAGTATTCCTCAGTACTTTATCTACTTTCAATATTAGTTTTCATTTTTAGCATAAGTGCGTGTCTGCATTGTTTTACATTTTGTACTATATTATCTACTTCCATAATTACACAGATAAAAAAGAAATATGATGTGAAGCAGAAGGGGTTTTGGACAAAATCCTTATTTTTAAACAGAGTTRGTACACAAATGCATGTGCTTTTTGCAGGCCCAACTGTGAACTTCATTTATGTGTGTTTTATCTGTAATTATATATGTAGATTGGATAAACTGCTTTTGCATATAAATAGGCACTTAAGCCTACAGTTACCTGACTGGCATGTGAAATCAGGGTAACTGATCTTGCAACTGCATGTCTAATATATCTATAATGCAGGTCAGTAAAATTCAGTTAATTCCCAATAATCTTATGACAAGAGAATCATCCTGGCCCTTTACTCAAGCAACAAAAATAGAATACCTGAGCTGCATTTTCTGCCCTGCCTTTAAGGACAGGCTAAAATTTCTGCCCTTCAGCTCCACAAGGCAAAGCCAATCTGTTCTCAGAGCAAAACACTAGTAAAGTCAGGAGTTTTTGTGTTACCAAACTGCTTTACCTAATAAATAATTTGCTTAGCCACTATTCCCCCCTTCAAATTTTAATTGAGAGTAWAGGAAGTTTTATATAAATATTTTATAACCTGCAAACTATTCTTATTACTATTAGCATTGATTAAAAAACRAAAGTGAGAAAAATTCACTTTTAGTATATTGCCAGTAGYTAAGAGAATAGTTACAGAAGAGTTTCTCCAAAGCATTTCAGGTTAAAATCTTCAGAAAGGAAAAGTAGCTACAGGCTGAGGATGCTTCTCCACAAAAGCACATTTTCTATAGAAGCTGTGCTCTTTGAATASTGTGCTAGTGGCTGGTCAGATCACTGGGGGCAGGTCAGAAGGAATGCAAAAACATGACTTTTAATTCACCTTTACATAACCTTTTCTTCTGAAAAGTCCATTTTTCTGCTGTCTTTAAATAACTTAAGGGCTTTTCCTTCTAATGCTAGGCTGCAGAGGCCACYGAGGAGAATAAACATTGTTCAATGAGCAGCACAGAGAAATGCAAACAAAATATGCTCCCTTTTCTTCATCCTAGATGCTGAGAGAGTTAGACAAGAGCCATGTGCCATGTCTATCTACTGCATGAAATATGATACATTTTGGAGAGTTAAGCACAAATACATTTGATGAAAGTATGGAATACAAGTATATTTTTAATATTGTACGTGTGTGTATATATATATATATATATATATGCATTTCTATAAGTCTTCCTGCACATTTTCTCATTCCACAAAAACATTTGTGTACATATTCATGTGGTAAAATTGTCTATACTACAAGAGCCATGATGGAACTTTGACTCATCTTTCATACACCTCGGAAAAGGTAGTTCCTAGAGCATATGCACTCTAGCCATGTCTAGACTTCCCTATATGATCATTTCACTGTATCACAGAAGTGAGAAAGAAAGACCAATAAATCTGGGAAATGAGCTTGTACATGTGGGAAGAACAACATAGTACATATATTTCCATTAAAGKAATTCTAGATAGTAATATGCTACCTCTAGTCAGTGAGCTAAGACAAAAKAATTGCCAAAAGCATGATGGCCCTGAACTACTTAAKKTTTTYTTATACATTTCAARCYTTGGTGGGAGCCACGATTCATTGAGCCAGAGATTGAACCTTTTTTTTGCTGAAACATTTGATGCCTTCTGTAGCATTTAATTAATTTTTTTTTTTCTACAGGGTGTACTAACTTTGTGAAGAGTCATTCAGAAAGACCACTTTCAAAGCAATCTATAACTCAAAAACAGATTAAAATACTGTTATAACATATGAAAAAGAAGAACATGAAAACCATTTGCTAAAGYTAAGTTCAACTCAGTACTGCACTGTTGGATATAGAAAGAAATTCTTCCTACTGTTCCCTGACAACACCCCTAGAGAAAKCTAATTCCACTTGATGTCTTCTGGGCAAAATGTAAAAGTAAAGCCTTGTTTGTCCTTTCCTACAATGGATACAAWTTTTTCTCATCATAGCCATTTTTTCCGCAGAGTGCTGTTTTCTTGGGAATATCACTTTTCCCAATGCTTAGAGAGTCCAAAGAATACAACTGAAGTGTATACTCAACTAGATAGTAAAATGCCAAGAAATTGACATTTCACTRTTTTAATTGTCTTAAGTCACTATTCCAGCCGTGGGAGAATATCTGACCCACTCTTCATTCATGCAGAGACAAGTCTTACATTCACCAAGGATGAATTTGTCAGTAACCAACTGACCCATCTTACAGTAAAAATCAATAGAAAAAGCTCATATGTCAGACAAAGCACCAAGCATGAAGAAACAAAAATTGTTTTGGTGATGAAAAAAGCTGCATATAATTAATTGCAAAGCRAGCATCCTGGCAACAGACATAGAGGAGGGGTGATACCTCTACCTCTCATTTGAGAGTCAGGCATGGATCATCATTATATGCTGATCTTTCATTTGTCTTTTACGTGTTATATAAAGACCTGGAAAGGAAATGTATTTGTACACGAATAACAATTCATTTACTTTATAGCCTATTTCACTTTGTTGTCAGCTAATTAAATTCTGTCACTGAACCAAATATGATTGATCGCTACCTGCAGCTGCTCCCTGTAAATCTGTCTACAAATGCTCCAAGATGGTAAGCATTCTGACACTCTCTAAAATACAGTCAGCAACAGAAACAGACAACCGTTGAAAATTTAATCTTAACAAGACTTCCACGAAACTCAGGGGGATACCATTTTTAATTAGAAAAAGAATGCCAGACTCTGAGTAGCTAGATTAGCAAAGTTCACTAAGTAACATCTGATTAAAAGACATAAGGTGGACAGCTTTATTTTCCCTCTAGGAAAGCCAACAACTACAAAAATTATTTCCTTCATAAAATGCATTTAGTCATCAAAATGACAGGCTTGTCAGACCATGTGGCAGATTACCTTTTATTTTTTTGATTTTTTTAGTACTTATGTGTCAATAAAGAGAACACACTGCCAGGGAATTTTGTTATGAACAATATCGTGTATGATGGTGTGATGGGACAGAATGCTCTCTCAGAAAYGCTGCAATGATAAAAAACTGGAAAAAGTGATTCACCAGTGGTGGTGCTGCCATTCAGACAGGCCTTGACAGGTTGTAGAAATGGATATTGTAAAATCTTACACACTTCAACAAGAACTACAAATTGAACAATCATAGAATTATAGAATGGCTTGGATTAGAAGGGATCTTAAAGATTATCTACTTCCAACTCCCTTGGCATGGCTAGGGATCCCACCCACTAAGTCAGATTCCTTGGGGTTTCATCCCAATTGGCCTTGAACCCTTCCTTGGATGGGCCAGTTCACAACTTCTCTGGGAAACCTCAGTGCCTCTCTATTCTCACAGTAAAGAATTTCTTCCTAATATCTAATCTGAATCTCTCTTTTCTCAGTTTAAAAATATTACTCCTTGTTCTCTCACTACATATCCTTGGAGCCAGCTCCTCTCCAGCTCACTTACAGGACCCCTTCAAGTACTGGAAGGCTGCTATAATGTCTYCTCCTCTCTTCTCCAAGTTGAACACATCCAACTCTCTCTGTATTCGTAAGAGGGRTATTCCAGCCCTCAGATTGTCTTTGTGACCCTCTTCTGGATGCAGTTTAACAGTTCCATGTCTTTCCTGGGCTGAGAACTCCAGAGCTGGATACATTAGTCCAAKGGGGGCTCTATGGGGCACAGTAGAAGGACCTGCTGGCTACCCCTCTTTTGATGGAGCTCAGCTCAGCTTCTTGGCTGTGAGTACAAGCTGTTGGCTAGTATCCAACCTTTCATCCACCAGTACCCCAAAGTCCTCTGCAGAAACGATCTCAGTGAGTTCTTCTCCWAGTCTGTACTCACATCTGGGATTCCCCTGACCCAGGTGCATGGAGCACGTTACACTTGAAATTGTGGAACTTCATGAAGTTTTTGTGGGCCCAATTCTCCATCTTGTATAAAGTTTCCTTGGATGTCATACAATCCTTCTGTGGTGTCAACAGAACTGCTCAGTTTTGTGTCAACTGCAGACTTGAAGAGGGTGCATCCAATCTCACTCCCTGTGTCATTAATCAACATATTGAACAGTACCCATCCCAAAAYGGAGCCCTAGGGACATATTTCTTCACCAGACTCTACCTGGACATAGAGCCATTGATCCTAATTTCACTCTTTTGATTTTTTCTGATCGTCTCCAATACCCCTCMTAATAAGGCTAGGAGTTGTCCTTGTGGTTCCTATTGGCCTGTTTAAATTCTGGAAGATAGAGAAGTTGACCACACTATCCACATTACACTATAGCACAGTTTAGCCTTCTCTGCAAACTGTGGGCAGACACAGATTGTTGTGATAGCCTCTGTGAAATTGGTGAAATTTGGGGTAGGGAAAGAACAGAGAGGTGAAAAAATATATTGAAACTGACTTTTAACTTTTTGAAAATAACCATCAGATGAGGCCTYCAGTACTTGACACCAATGATTACTCAGTATGAACAAATAATTCACAATTAATTCAGTTAATTGTTCACAATACCTAATAGGAACTGACTGGTAATATCTTTAATACGGAAAGGTGAAAGCTAAAAGTTTCCCTCTTAGTGCAGATACCAAGCAGTATCCTCTTCCATTTATACTGGTAAATGTAATTTCTGTTTTCATACATTGTAAATTATGTATAGACACTGATTCTACGTACCAAGAAATAACAATATTAGTAATGAAATTTTAATACTTCCATCTGGCTTCTTTAATGTCTAGCTGAACTGGAAATGCAAATCAAACATATACATTTTTTCTCAAAATGCAGATTTTTCACAAGGTAGCTGTCTTAATTCTTTGCTGTTTTTCTTCTGTATTTAGTTGAAGAACTCTTTAGTTATATGTGATAGCTTTTACAAGAAAAAATTAGCTAACACTCATACTGACTTAGAAGCTTTCTAGATCCTTATCTGATCAGTACTCACCCAGACGCAACCCAGAACTGTAGCTTACTCATATTAAATCATACTGTACTCATCAATTTTCAGTGTTTTGCCATGCTATTTCCAGAAGAAATTATCACCACATAAATGAAGAAAAGCATAGTTGTGCAATTTTATGAATGCTTGTTTTGCTGGAAAAGATTCTTCTGTCAGAGTTATTGCCATTTATAATTTAAATAATTGTCTGCTTTCACTGAAGCAACYGTACTCTCTGATGCAGAGCAGCGTACGTACTTTGTGCATACAAGGGTATATCCATCTCTGTATTTCACAGTYRTTATAAAATGWGGAGAAARGGTAGATTTCAGGTSTGTGTAACTGAGCACTATGTGTCTTTACACATCTGTGAATGTGTTCATATTAGGAAAGAGAATAAACTTATCTTAGTTGCAGTTATGTGATCTTGTGAGACTGAGAGTAGTTTCAAGGGTGCTCTTTCTGACAGTGAGAAAGCGAACAAAATAAAAGAAGKCACAGATTGTAGAAACCCTGGTAAATTATTTCCAGACTGCCTGGTTCCTAGGAATATACTACTCTGCTTACTCCATAATCTACTATGTTTACTTCATGATTATGTATAAATAACAATTTTTAATCAAGAAATGAACAAGTGAGAAGCAGCCTCTGGACAGTTGCATACATACATTTATATATTTATATAGATCATGCGGCCAGGAATTTCAAAGCTGCTTAACTGCACTGAATTTAAACTAGAGTCCTTCCCAAAAGGCTTATATGGCATCACTTTCAGTTCATTTATTTGCTCTTATCGTTATATTTTTAACCTGATTTCTGTTTTTCTGTTTCATATACCTTGAAGTTCAGCTCAGATGCTCTAACACAGAAACCTATGATCTTTCACATGTACCTACACTTCTGTAGACATACCCACAATCARAAGCTGAAAGAGGGACCCCATCATCCCTGCAATTGTAGTGCAAATGCAGTTCACTCAAGACTAGAGAGCTTTTGATYTAGAAAAAAACCACTGGTTTTTGCTGGGAAAAATGAAGAGAGGCATACCTACATAACAACTGAAACCAAACTGTTTTGAAGTTCACAGTATTTAAAACYGGAAAGATCTATGTGATTTGCCCATCCGTGTGCTGGTTTGGCTGGGATAGAGTTAAYATTCTTTRTAGTAGCTAGTATTAGGCTATGGTTTGGATTTATGCTGAAGTAGWGCTGATAACACACTGGTCCTTTGTTACTGCTGAGAAATGCCTACATATCATCCATCCAGGCCTCTTTCAGCCCTCACATTGTCCCACCAGTGAGGAGCCTGGGGTGCACAGCAGAGAGGGGACACAGCCAGGAGAGCTGACTCCAACTCACTCAAGGGTTATTTCATACCATATGTTGTGGTGCTCAGCATATTAAACTGGGGAAAAAAATAAAGGAGGAGACATTTTTAGTGATAGAGTTTGTCTTCCCTCGTAACTGCTCTTTCCTGGGGTTGGAACACCTGTCTGCCCAAGGAAAGAGATGAATGAATTCTTTATTTTGCTTAAATTCCTTATTTTTYCTTTGCTTAAAATCCTTATTTTTYCTTTGATTGTGTGCATGGCTTTTGCTTTAYTTATTAGACTGTCTTTATCTCAACTGCTGAGTTTTTCACTTTTATTCTTCCAATTCTCTCCCCCATCTCACTACCTCAGCAGGTGAGTGAGCAAGAGGCTGTGTGGGGTTTAGTTGCAGGCTGGGATTAAACCACAGCAATCTGGATTTAATGCTCTCTCAGTAAAGCTCAAAGATTTACATTGTGATTTTCCCAATCAGTCCATCATCCTTTCAAATAAAAACTACTTATTTTTCTGCTCRTAGAAACACTGTTTCCTTCCCTGAAGAACAAGGCAGTAGATATTTTGGTCTGTTTTGTTCTCYCTATCCCCCAACACTTCTAAAAAAATAACAGGCTATGAATCTGGGCCTACAGATATCCTTCTACTGACTAGAAAATAACACTTACAAAATTATTATTTCCTGCCTGTATTTTTGCTTTATTTCAAAGTGTGTGCATTTTGCTCTTTTCAGAGAAATTACTACCTTTTTCTTCCTTTGTTAGTTAAAATAATTCAGAGACACTGAAAATATGTTAATATATAGTGCATTATAATCTTCTAAGTCTTTATTACCTCYATATGTATATATTTTATGTTAAAGTTCAGTTTTACAACATCTGACCATTTTGAAGATAGAGTATGTACAACAAAGCAACAATTCAGCAGTTCTCTAATTGTTTTAATTTTGGGGAATTCTAAACCTTAAGATAACTCATTTATCTTTTTTAAATATTATCTGGGTCCAAAGATTAACTTAYGTCTTTGAGATCCTACAGTTAGTCAGTGGTGAAATTAAATCATTATGACCTCAAAATTTAATAAATTGCAATAATCTGTTTCCTAGATAGCACTGCATTTCCTYTTAAACTCTAGATGTGTTTTATAAAGATGGTTTTTGCTGTGAATGTTTCTAGAAAAAAAAGTTATTTCCTATACGCTTTCCCAATGGCACATAAAGATGCATCTGTGGCCCTAAATGAAAAGGGGTAAAATATCTAAACAGTCTCTGAAGACAATATTGGTATGTACTAAATTGCATGGAGAAGACTAAGGACAGTGAAATGTTTGTCTAAGTAGAGATGGATTAAAGCTAAAATACAATTTTTGTACATCAGCTACCACATAAGAGCAAAATCAGAAAAAAACAAACCAAACAAATTAACACCCTTAAAATTAAAATAAGAGAGATGTGAAGTAATTATATCTCTCAGATAAGTTCTTATCAGGTCATTGAAAACCACAGCCATCTCCTTAGGCACTGTCTGAAATGGGCTAATAGTGCTAGTCCTAGAGAACTAAATAATTATGAATTAAAAAAAATATATATTGGTGACATTCTGAAAATGAGTAGGGAGCTTATTGCAGGACTGATCACCATTTCCACATCAGTGCAGGTTTGCCTTACAGTTATACCAACCTTTGTGTGTTCATTGTGATAGTGAAGCTAAGKAACACAGAAGAAAGCAAAGATCTTTTGTTCTTGTCTTAGCTGTGATATTGCCCAACTGGATATTTTCTACCTATTCACTTTGCCTTTTTTTTCCCTGACTTATCAGCTTTTCATTTATCTGTAAATTGCAAGTTCTCTTTTGTTTTTWCTTTTTTACACTAGGAGATAGAAACAAATTTGTCATTCTCTAATTTACCTTTATTGTTGTGTTTCATTGTCTGTTTTCTATTTTTATTTTCAGTGAGAATGAATTTATGCTGAATTGATAAAATCTGCATATGAATGTGCAGACTTTCAGTTAACACTGCAGTTTTGACAATAAGGTTGTTCAGGCATAACCATATTGCTCAGTGTTTGGTGTYCTTTCTTTTTCGTGTAATCTGTAATTGGTTATTCCACACAATTTCCTGACTTTTGTTTCAATTTACATGAAAAACTGTGATCTTGCCCTAGTTTTATGCATCAAGTACATGAAGTTCATCTCTATCTCAAAGCTAAAAACCATAAATAGAATTATTAGGTTCCAGAAATTTACGGTTTATATATACATTAATAATTTAACCTTTTATTTTAATTCCCTGTGCACTGCTTAACAGTTTATAGGTAGTTGATAACTGTGAATCATGTTTACAGTATAGARCTACATAGTACTATTACATTTTGTTCAGTGGATGAGGAAAAACAGCAGCTACAACAAGAAGTAAATAATGAGGGAGCAGTAATAAATCAAAATTCCATAATACCTGGTGTCTAGGTGCAACCAGAAAAATTCTTTTACTATAACTACTTTTAAAAGTCAAGTTGAGAAGTTTTGCACAAAATGTTCAGAAGGTAAACGTAAAATATTCTTTACTTACCAATTTCAGTACTACTGAAATGTTTCAGTCTAAGGTGACAGCATAGGGTGAACATTTTATTCTTCTCATATTTTAATTGATTGAATACTGGCTTTCAGGCCATGAAATATGTTGAATTGATATTATTATATAATTTTAATATTTAATATAAGGTTTTTTAACATAGAAATGAAACAGTTCAATATTTTTGAAATGTATAGTATAGATGGTCTCACTCTTGTTTCACCAGATTTATTATTTTGTGGAAGAGTAGCTTTTGAGTCTCATTTGGTAGCACTCAACACAAAACTGAAACTRGAAATTTCCCTTAGAAAAAAATTATTTCTATTTTTACATACTGGCCTCATGGTATTATAAAAAAAGTCCTAAAACTGTTTTGCTCTCTGGTTAATTTAGGTCTATGTTCCTAGGTGTATCACTCTTAAAAAAAGTCCTGACTAATTTCTTTAAACTTTTCCAATTTGCATGTCTACAGGTGTGTAGAGATTTTTCACCATTCGTGTCACATGCGTCCTAGTTTTGTCATTTAACTGGATAAAACACAGAAAGTTTTAGAGCAGAAATTTGAATCTTGATTTCCTTAACTTCTSTGTAACTGCGTCCTACTTTCTAGTCAGCATGCAACATTTCCTTCATCCTTTCTTCAAATCTGACTTCAGTTTCTTTATTGAACTTGATTTATTTTCTTCATAGTGGCAAAACTTTCTTTAAAGAGATGGATAGCATTTCTTTATGTGAATCAGACWAACATATATCTAAAGGTGATGGCATCTTATAGAGGAAGAAAAGAACTGGTGCAATCTCCTTCGTTTGCTTTCMTGAGGTTGAACTTTAAAATAATGCTTTATGAAAAAACAAAGTGTTATTCTGGTTGCATTTTTAAAATGTAAATTCTTTCAAAGAATTCTTTCAATATCTTTTTTGATAAGTTTTTTTGTAAAAACGGTAGGGCACACTCAGGCTGGGTGAGATGAATTATCTTTAAACATTTCAATTACTCTTAAGAAAGATATAGTTAACCTTATAAGATCAGACTTCAAAAMCCCTAAATTGCAGCATTAGATTCTATGTTTAGGGTTAGGTATTTTCAATGAGTTGAGTACAGTTCAAGGTATCCCAGAATCCAGCTCATAATTGGGATAATTTATTACATATCTCAAATAAAATATCTATATATTAATATTGAAATGTAAAAAAAGAAGAAAAAAGAAAAAGGTAATATCATATAATGCATCTGTTTTCTTCTTATTTGTTCTATAAAAATYTTTGACAGTTTGACAGTTAATTTATAATCAAGACTGAATTGTTCTTTAAAAAATCTTCAGGTCCTGACAAATTTTTCCATAATACATATGAATATTTTTTTTTAGAAGAAAGTGAAATAATAAAATGCACCTGCATTACTGAAAATAAATGTCAGRAAAGCTCAGCATAAGTTAATCATGGTCCTGAGTGCCAAGGACACATTGATAAATGAACTCGTTAATGACATAGAACTGAAACAAAAATTCAGCCTTATTGATGTCTAACACAGTAAGAAAAAATAACTCAAAATTCAATATTTCTGTAGCCTGCTTATTTGAAAGACTGTGCAGACATCATAATTACATTGCCCAACTCTAGGAAAAAAGCATTATTATGATCATGCTTATCTAGCACCTTTCTTTCAAYCATCTAAAGTGCTTTGTAAACAGTAACTATTTAAATATGCTTACAATCTCCTTTCTGTTGCAGAAAACAAAACCAGTTCCCCCACTTTATAAGTCTCTTTTATTTAATGGTGTAGGGTGACAGGTGGGAAGTATAAAATTTCTTCTGATTAATGTTACATGGGCAAGTTCATCTTTCATGCTCTGTCATTTTAGGAGGTTATGCAATCACTGTTTTTATGCCTTTAGCACATCACTCACAAAAAACATGTCTGGGACTTCCATTGCCCTTTGTGAAAAGCAGTTTTGTCTCCTAGACATGCAGCAACTTTCTGTATTAAACTCATGTTTTTGTCWGTTACCTCCTTTTACAACTGTGGAATGTTGCAGAACATCTTCATTAGATCATCTGTGACGGCATYCCCATGAAAATCTAAGAAAACAAAACAGAGCTTTACTGCAGCATAAATCTTTGGAGTGATTTGGATTATTTTTGAAGCTCATTATGTACAAAAGAGTCTTTACACCAAAAAGCACAGAAGATCCACAGAAGATCCAGACAACGTAACAAAGGTGCACCATGCCCCCGCTTCAGTTTTCTCACCTTTCTAGAGCTGGGCAGGATTGAACATATCCGGATTATTTTCACCAGGTGACATTCAGTTCAGTCACATCAAAGAATAAAAAAAGGTAATGACTGCACACAAGTGTTGTTAAAGGACATTTTTCTCCCTCTGGTTGTAAATCTAGTGAAGGCAGCATGGGAAGAAAGATTTAATGACATATAAAGTCCTGGGAAAAAAAATAATGAAGTGAGTGCAAACTTATGACAAATAAATCTTTATGTATATATGTTTATAGAACATGAATTTATGTCTATGAATGCATATAAACCCACACACATATATATGAAGATATAAATGTATTAATTTATTAATTTATCCAAATTTGCAATTTGAAAAACGGCAACAACAACAACAACAAAAACACGTTAAAGAGCAAGAGAAGGAAAGATTCAAGTGTCAGAAGTTCATTGGGTTTCCTTAACTGTCTCATTTAACTTTCAAGGTATACTTTGTCTGCTCACTAGAGTAGGTGGTTCATATYTTCACATTTTGTTTTGTGACAAAATCAACAAAATAAACAAATAAACTTTGTCTTTTTAAAATTTCACATTGATTCTTCTGAGATACATTGTCTGTCAGTTTTGTGGCTTGGAACACACCTYTGTAAGTGCTGTAGCTATATTCTGTGAATACTTAATACAGTTGCTGTTTACTTGTAGGAAAGATGAATCATCTAGGTTTTGCCTTAGGATCTGGGAGCTACTTTAAATATGCAACTATTTTCTTCAAGTCATTCCTGTAGGCAAGAGGGAGTACATCTGCTGCCTAGTAACTGAAACAAATTCAATACAAGAAGATTCATAAAGCTATATATTTTTTTCAGGATTTGCAGGAGATTTTYCTACAAAAGAATTTTAAAAATTGCTGGAAGTTATTTTTAAAAATATTCCAAAATTAAAGAATGCATGCTGGAAATATATCAATATATCTGGGGGTGTTTTTTTCCATTATTATTATCTTTAATGGGGTTTGTTTTTTTTTTTTTTTTTTTTTGTGGGAAATAATGAAAAGAAAAATATTTCTATTTAGTCTTTAGTCAACAAACTAGAAGCCATAAGACTTGCTCAAATTTAAAGATGAAGCTAAAGAACAGTTTGAGAGAAATGCAATGACTACAGAACCAGAAGTATCCAAAGTAAAAAATTTATACTGGCATGTTGATGGCTCACCCAAGCAGTGAAAAGCCTACCCAGCTTCCAGTGAACCCAGCTGGATGACTTGTAGGCTTGTTTTTGCTGCAATATTTCACATACCCATCATTATCAGAGGGAAGAAACAGAGTAATTAAGGCTTGAATAAAATCTTAAAATTGAAGCCTAACTCAATAGATGTCACCCAGCTTGCTTATTTGATCAGACAAGAAAAATAAAAGCAGTAGAACCTGGTACTTTGAGAACTATTCTGATCCAACACATACCTTAAAATACTATGAGTGCTTTCATCAGCAGAATTYAGATCGGATGCAAAATCACTGCCATTCTGCCAGACAGTGTTAGTACAACACCATCATTATGGGAGTGCCCAGAGACTGTAGACTAAATTGGGAGCCATTATGCCRAGTGTTATACATAGAACAAAATGGTATTTGGTGGCCTAAACTGATAGCCTGAACTGTCAGGACAGGTGGAGGTAGGAAACAAAGGCTCAGAAAGARGCCAAAGACTGGCTGATTCCTCAAAGGCGGGTGTGAAAGCAGAAGATCTGGATTCTGACCCAGCCAGCCAATACAAAAGAGTATTTTCCAAGGWGCAGAATTACCACTGGAAGTGGAATAAGTGATTGTGCAAATGCCTCTCAAAAACTTGCTGTGTCTTCTAGACTGTGAGTGGTTCACACTGAGCTGCAGTGAAACATGGACAAGGCAAGCTTCATTTCTCATTGTACATACATTCCTGTCTTCCCCTGAGCTTCTAAAGAAGTATATCATCGTATGTTTGGATATCATAGTATCCAAAATCACAGTAACTTATGTTCCAATTCAATGCAGAGATAACTTTCACAGAATGTAAATGCCCTAAATATGTCAGAGTAATAGACCTTAGAAACTGACTAAAATGGAAATATTTTTATTGAATAAGCAGAAATTATTTATCATAATTATTTTTTATCATAAAATCAGCCAATCATAGCATCATTTAAGTTTGAAGAGACCTTAAGRTCATMAAGTCTAACYAGAAACCCAGCACTGCCACATCCACCACTGAACCATGTCCCTAAGTGCCACATCTASATRTCTTTTAAATACCTCCASRRATGKTGACTCAACCACTTCCCTGGCCAGCCTATTTCCACATTTGGCAACTCTTGGTGAAAATACTTTCCCTGTTATCCATCTAAACCTTCCCTGGTGCAACCTGAAGTCATTTCCTCAGGTCCTGTCATTCTTACTTGGGAGGAGACCAACCCCCACCTCAGTGCAACCTCTTTTCACACAGCTGTAAGGCAGTGATAAGCTCTCCCCCTGAGTCTCCTTTTCTCCAGACTAAACAATCTCACTCCTCCAGCTGTTCCTCATTAGACCTGTACTCCAGAAACTCTGCTGATTTTGTTGTCCTYCTCTCAACAAAYTCCAGCACCTCAATATCTTTCTTGTGATGAAAGGCTCAAAACTGAACACAGGATTTGAGGTGTGGCCTCGCCAGTGCCAAAYACAGGAGGATGATCACTGCCCTGGTMYTACTGGCCACACTATTGCTGATACAGGCCAGGATGTCAATGGCATTTTTGGCCACCTGAGAACACACTGCCTCATGTCAGCCAGCACACCCAGCTCTTTTTCCACTGGACAGCTTTCYAGCCAATCTTCCTTCCCCAAGTCTGTAGCATTGCTTGGGGTTGTTGTGACAAAAGTGCAGGACCCAGCACAAAATATTGTTGAATCCAATGYAATTTGCCTCAGTCCACTGATCCARCCTGTCCAGATCACTTTGTRGAGCTTTCCTACCCTCAAGCATAYCAACATTCCTGCCCATCTGTCTGYAAGCTTAYTGGAGRGGTACTTGGTCTCTTCATCTGGGTCACTGAGAAAGATAGTCAACAGAACTGATACCAATGATGAGTTAATTTTGGTTAATTGTTTCTAATTCTAACTATTTAACTTTTCATTTTCCCTTTTAAAATTCATCATGGACTAAATTACAAATCAATTGGCTGCTGATGGTTTAAAACAGCTCTGACATCTTCCTTCATACAGGAGATAGCAAAATAATTAATATATATAATTTTTAATCTAAGAAAATGGACATACAGAAAGAAACAAATGTTGGTTGTTTGTCCTGTGTTTTTTAATCTAATGAAAAATTGTTTAAGTAACAAGATGCTAACTCATCATACATGCTCAAGCTGTCAATGACTAAACTTCCAAACATGCTAAGATTGAACTCTACATCAAAATATTCAAAARGTTTATTCTAAGTACTTTAGAATGATAAAGAAATTGTGTTCTGTTTCATTTTGAGAGAAGTTAAGAAAAAAATTTTGTTTTCATAAGTTGAAAATGCATTCAGTTAAAATGTGGAAAAACAATATAAAAATAAGATATGTTCCAGAATTTCCCACTCTTCAAGAAAAATAATCAGTAGTGAAAAGCTATGCTTACTGGATTTTAGTATTTATTGCCTTTATATATAAGCAAAAATGCAATGTTTCTTCTTGAAATAAAGCTWTTTTTACATTCTAGATGAGTGTGTGTATATCCATTAAATACATATAATGATTATAGTTGTTATAAACAATGTTAAGGATATTAAAGGTGATATGGAAATATATACTTATTATCATGYATTAGYGCTCCATATCAGCATGYATTGAAWTTATGAAATGGCTTAATGAAGAATTACWCTAGTAYTCTGTTTACCCAGAWGAATAACAATTCATTTACCTATTTTGATTTTTGCAGAATTGGAAAGACATTCTTTCAACAGTATTACTTTTCTCAAAGATACTGAGATAAATTTTAAATATGTATAAAGAATTTCCAAATTTTATTCCAGAATATGCTTCTTATTCAGTGCTGGCACTATGATTTTACACTTGTGCCTTACTCTCTCTGCAATYCCTAATTTCTGGTTGAAGGTCAAGTGAGTGAGTTATATCAACTGATCTTATTTTTGCTACAGGACATAATTTTTCCCATATTATTGCATTGGCTATCTACTGTTACTAGCATGCAGGAGTTGATCAATGCAGTAATATTTCAAAAGTTATTTCAACTTACTTTAAATTTGTATGTATTTCTACCTAAACTATTCTTCTTGTAAGTAAACTTAGGAAAATGCCAGAATTACTCATGTCTGTAGAAAGTGTCATAGCTGAACTCTTCTCAGGATAAGAAATTGATGCAGTTATTGAAAACTACATCTGAAGCCTACTATATAGGATCCCTTTAAATGAGATCTTTAGYATTTTCTTTTATGCTAACAAGCAGTAGAATAACATTACTAGGACTCACATCAAAAACAGTATGTTCAAAGGTCATTTAAACTTAATTATAAATTATTTTAATTTAAACTGTGATAGTATTCAGTGCATGATTTATTATAGCACTATTAAATGTTCTTCCACATAGTATAGCAATTTTCCACTTCATTGCTGCCATTTGAAAATTACGTCAGAAGTTGCTTCACTTATTTCTTCTTCTTAATGATTTATTGTCATGCTTGCAAAGCATTTCAGCTGGTTACTATAGTTTCCTCTTTCCTTGGTGCAGTTAAAAAACACCTTGGTGTTTTCTCAGATTATGTTAAAAAACCATTTACCTTTTCAGGTTCTAATTGCTATGGTTTGTCTAGACAGCAATGGAAAATTTGATATCAATTACTACGATGAAATTTTAATATGCAACACTTATTATCCCTTAATCCTTAGATATGTTTGTTGACTATGTCACGATTTCCAATGCTTGTTACCRTCAAAATCTAAACAATGCAAGAGAAAACATAACCAGAAAGAATTTGCAAAGCATTGTTCACACTCTTACCTTCAAGTTGCAGTAGAGCTTCAGGTCCTAAATACTGGATCAATTGTTAAGAAAATCTAATTTTTCAGATTTGAATGTAGCATTAGCTCATTTATTACAAACCTGATTTTAACTTTTTTTTTAATAATTTAACTTTGTTACATATATACATATACATGTAATGCTACTACAACATGAATTTAGTCTGTAGAAGTTCTACAGTTTATTATTMAAGTTCTTTGTTTATTTTCTTTTTATTTTACTCAAGAAACCCATAGAGTGGCTTTGTAAGATGATCTAATGGTGCAGTCCCATTTGTCAAAATTAACAATCATCTGAGAATTTTTTGAGTACCCAAATAATAAGAAAATATATTTATAATATTCTTGCTGGTATTTGTTTAAGAAAAATTATACCTTTTATGCACTTCAATAAAAATTAAAAAATAAAAGCATAGCACATACYCAGTACAATGCTTATGTCATACAAAATTATGTATAAGCAGATCAGAAAATAGAATTATGATGCTGAGTCTGACAAATCTTCAGATTTCGAAGACTAACCTGAGATAACTTTTCATATATAGAATGTACCGAATAAATTGGTAAATATTTTGAGATAAAAAAGCTTTTTTTCAGAAGGAGGGTACAAGAAAGAAGTTGGTAGAAGCTGATTAAGAGGAGGGAGGAGAGGAACAAGGAACTATGTTTCTGCTCTGAGCTCCTCCATTAGTGAGCTGCTGTACAATTAATATTAGCACTGAAATATACAGGCTACCACTCCCTTCAAGATCACYAACTTCTTACCTTAATTAAGAAGCAAGGTTAGCCTCTCCTGAATGATGGCATAATTTTTCTTGTAGATTAAAGACTAAGTATTGTTTCCGAATAACACATGGATSTCTTCCAGAAAAAAGCAACATCTCAGAACTGGGACTGATGCCATAAATGTCTGCTTGGCACAGAGTMATTTACTTGCAAGTGAAAGGACAAGAAATCCATGTGATTATTGACAGCTGATTAATCTTCAGCTGGAAGTACTCAGACATTTTGGTTCCTTGGCAATATCTAATTTTAGGTTATTTAGATATTAAGCAAAGCTCTACTTCTAGGTTTCAGAATCTCTCCTGTCTTAAGAMAYGAGGCTTTCAAATGGAGAAGCCTGGAAGAGTTTCCT
The DNA here is from genome assembly GCA_902810485.1 of Alauda arvensis. NCBI lineage: Eukaryota > Metazoa > Chordata > Aves > Passeriformes > Alaudidae > Alauda > Alauda arvensis. The sequence continues at coordinate 34,333 of CADDXX010000543.1, forward strand.
CAAGTCAGATGCAGAATGGYACAGTCAAAGGATTAACCTGGAAGTATGTATATTATGAAATTATCCTCAAAATTCCTTTGCACTAGAAATTACATGCGTTTCATTATGTCATTTATAAGTTAGTATTAATTAAAGWATTGCCAAGGAATAATTAATCTGAAGATACAGACATGTCTCCCTTATTCCTTAATTATATTTAAAGTAAATATAAGAAAGATACAATTAAAAATCTACCTAGCCTATTGTCTAAAATCAGTACACTGARTCAATAAATATAAATCAACAAGCACTAATACCAAATAAGAATTAATTGATGAAATTTTTCCTGTCACTGTAGAAGATCAAATTACCTGTGGAAGAGTTCTTGTACTGAACAGGAGGAAAGGGGATTAAATAAAGGTTTTATTTTTTTCAGCATACATTAATATACATGTCACTGGGCGACTCAGCAGCATATACAAATCCTAATCTTATTAAAAGCCAACTCTGGGTTCAGTACTCTTGAGTGGTGTGGAATGCTGTATGGAAGCGGACACTTCGTTTTCTTGTCACATCCTTCATAAACTCTAGACTTGAAGCTACTGCTTTAATCTTGCAGTTTGATCTCTGACTTAATGGGGGCCTAATGAGATTCCTGATATAATTTGTCAGTCCTGCAGCTGGTGCTAAACTAAAGCATGCTTTAGTTAAATGCTCTTGATATAAATGTTGCCAGCAAGAGAGAAGGCAGCAGAATTTTTTGAGATGTTATTGCAATGGCTTGGAAACTGCAGTTGAATTTGTGTGCCAAGTCTGAATTTATCTTGTTTGTGATCTAGCATGAAGAGCTTGCTATTGCTATTTTTATTCCTTCTGTAGGCTTTTACAGGTTTTGATCATGGCATCACCCCTTAGTTTTCTCTTAGATTTACTGAATAGGTTGAATAGGTTGAACTTTTCTGATTTATTTACTCAGAGCCTAATTTACTCATCTTTAAAATGTGATAAAAATTATTGTATTGCCAAATAATGCTCATATTTGTCAACTAATTGATAACCTGTTTGTCAGTAGACAACRTACCAAAGCATTAACAGTGTAGAAAGTACCATTCAGTAATACACRTGGCAATAATTAAACATCCCTAGGTATTTAAAAGTGCAAAGATGGAGAACCAAGTGAAGCTGTAAATTATGTTTAGGCACAAATACACACACCCCACACACACATTTTCCCAAGAATTTCCTCATTCTCCTTTCATGTACAAATATATATTCTTATATKTACAGCATACAGCATATTGTGGTGAATTCAAGTGATTTGTGGATGATTTGAGAGGCAGCAGCAGTTCTGAAACTTTGTGGATACATTTAAAGGTATCATGCAAATAGGTCTCTAACCACTGTCCCATCTCCCTATTTGCCTGAATCGTACTGTAGCAAAATACAAGATATTAATCCCTTATCCTAACTTAGCATTAGTATTTAGGTGTGCTGAAGCCTTAGTGTACAGGCTGTGATATGTTGGACTTTTAACTAGTTAACTAAAATGAGGCTTGGAGGTGGTTGGAGCTGGAAGATAAGGAAGCAAGGAAGGTTGCTACACTCATCAGCAGAAGCTGAAGCCTTAAATGTAAGAAAAGAAATGGCCTGCCTAGAGACAATGAAAGGATCCAATGAGGAATGGGAAGACCCTAGGCATTAATACTGGYTGGAACTTTTTAATGAGAGAGGTGGGGAATTTAGATTGTAAGGTAGAATTGCACAGGGATTTCTTTGTTCAGGATCCATTTCTGGAGGGACCCAGCTCAARGTGTTCCTACTGCTGTATTACTAAAATATGGGAGATATAAAAGAGAGTCTTGAAGAATTTTGCAATATGGAAGTTGATATTAGTATTTCCATAGAAACTATGGAAAGGGAACAGGAAGACAGAAGGGCTCAAATACTGTGCCARAGAGATCCATGGAGAAAAACCCCACACTACAGCCTACTAGTAMTTCTGGAAAAAGGTCTTGAGGTAGCACTCTGTTGGTGCACTTAACAGGGGAACTCAAGAGGAGTTACAACACTGAAGGAAGCCAGTATAATTGGCAGAAATGTCTTTTGTCTGTATTAYCTAAATCACCTATATCTAGATTTATGCTTCTGCTATACTACAAAATGAAACCYTTTCTTTTTCTTTTTTTCTTTGTTTGATTAGAAAATTGATATTCCTGATTATGTTCTGAACAGCTAAAATGCCTSATGTGAGATTAAAATGAATTCCTTTTATCTGAGTATAAGGGAGGGCAACAATTTTCCTAATATTAGAAAGCACACAATATAAGGGTATGTAATTTAAAACACATTAGCAGCTGGATATTTCCCAATCCTTCATTGAGCTGTCTGTAATGAAAGAGTATTGTGTAATAACCCCTTTCAGTCAYGCTCTGTATGACGGCAAATCTGAGGACTGTTTTAAGGTGAGTCTCTGATAGGTACAGAATCTAGATTATAATCAAATTTTCTGATAGGAAGTTCAATAATGCAGTGAAATAACATGACAATTATGAAGGATAGTTCACTTCAGGAAAAAGAAAGAATAMGTTTTCTTAAAATTTTGAAAGTAAGCTATTTTAAATCTTGGGAATGGGGTATGTAAATTAGACAAGAGTTCAGGAAAAACCAGGCAAACCAGATCCTTTCAAATAAAACTTCAGGCCTTAGGTTTTTAGAGTTTTCTCCTGCTTCTAATTATTTCCTCAACTTCCAGAAAACAAGTGTCCTAGCAAGGCCCACCATTAATTCTCTGAATTACAGAATGTATTTTAATAGGTATTTTGAACCTTACCCAATACAACATTGGTGACTGCAAAGGCTGCAGCTTGTAACCAAAGCCTGCTTTAGCAATGCAAGGTCATTATATAAACATTTATTTCATACTATAAGGGCAGTTAACTCTGAAAGTACTATAATAACTCAAGTAAAATATGATGGCCTCAAATGTAAAGCCCCCACTTTGAAGTCATGTGAAATTCAGATTCTGTTTTTAAAAATATATATTACCCCCCAATTATGATTAATCTTCTTGTTATTCATAATATTCTTGATGATAAAAAAAATTATAAAATGAGGAGAATCAAATAATTCAGTCCTATATCTGTTCTCTTCAAATGTGATTATTTKTTCTGCCTGAAACAAAGAATTTCAAATACAAAGCAGTAAGTTTCAGTGGTTTCTCCAAAGAACAACACCTTTCTTAAGTTTAAAACTGGTTGGATTTAAATGTTTACCTCTCTGCAAGGCTTGGAGCCTATCTATTCTGCTGGAAGATTTGCAGCAAGTCTGTAACAACAGCCAGAAAATGTCACAGAATTTTTGTTGTTGTCTCCAGTCCCTGAGTCACAAAGCAGAAAAAATCCCTGATACGGGGAGCTAATATGTCTTTTGCTACTTCTGGGACATAAACTGAGAAAGAAAATCAAGTGAGACTTGGATTTCTGTTTCTKCATGCASAGGCACTAGATTTRCACTTATGGAACTGGGCCAACAATTCTGTGATGGAAAACAATTAAGAAAATCCAAAAAAAAAAAAAAAAACCCAAAAAAAACAAAAACCCAAAACCAACAAAAAACCCACAAAAAAACCCCCACTACAAGTAGGCAATCCTCACAATCTTAAGTCTGTCTTTAAAATCAAAGTGGATTCTGATAATCTTGTGGGACAAATTTGTCATCATATAAAATTCTAGTGACTTACAGATGCCCAAGAAGTCTTATGCCATCTTTTGGTTTTCTTGGGCCTATTGAAGGCATTAAAAAACCTGATATTTTTGGGGAAATTTTTACTGTTCTTCTTTCCACTCACATGTAATTTGAAGCAAATAGACTATTTRTTGCCTTTTCTTCCCTTCCCTTTCACTTGCATGCAACTTAAAATTACTTTTCTCACCAACAAACATCCACAAACTTTTTTTTCACATTTAACATAATGTCTATGTACTTTAAAATAAAATTCAACATGTCTGAACATTTGGTTTTTTTTTAAATTTTGTCCCAACACATATTCTTGCATCCAAAATATACATAAGTATTGCTAAGCAATGCTTAGCAGATGCTGTTTTTAGAAACTTCTGCTTRTACAACAGCAACTCTTTAGTATTAATCATGCAAATTATAATGATGTTCTTCAATAGAAATCAAATTTTAGCCTGTTAATGACCTTTACAGACATTTTTGTGTCAGCAGCAATCATCTATGCATCAAGTTCAACTACATCTGCATAAGGCAACTTTATAAGATCTTACCATTTAAATCAAAATGAAATCATCAATTGTGACTCCACTAATATCAGTCTAACATTATAATGCAGTGGCAATTTGTTCCTGCTTGCCACCACTGGCAGGACTAAGCAGCACAARAATTATTGAGACAGATGCACAAGTAATCAGTTATGTCACCTTATTGATGCATTCATGATTATGCCTTAATGAGGCAGAATTTCTTAAGAGGGAGTACTTGTCCCTAATGAATGTTTCTTCAGRTGCCAGACTTGTTTGTCTTATACACCTGCTTTCCTTATATGACCTGCTATCATTAATTACTATTTATAGGTACAGTGGAAAAGCAAAATYCTTGAAACAGTAGAAGATAAAAGATCCTGCATTTCATCACAGGAAAACAGACTTTGTGATAAAATAAAATGAGATTCTGATCTGTGACTGAGGTTTTAATTCAAACAAACAAACAAGTTTTAAAAAAGGAGGAAAATACAACRTAAGATTTTAATGAAAAATAAATAATTGGCAGCCTTCTAATGGCATTTACAAAATCTATTTCTCGGTTTTCTTTCTCTTCAACACAAAAGCTGGAGCATAATTTACCCTGTACTAAATKTGTTCAGTTCCTGTTAATACTGAATCGTTAGAAGTCAAATAAAATAGCCAATGGTGGGGTGGAGAGAGGGCAGTGCTCAACAGCCCACTAACAGAATGGAATCAGGAAGTGACTTGAAGATAGAGTGGAATCCAGAGTCCTGTACTATCATATAATTTCCTAAATAGTATTTCCTCTCATGAGAATGGGGATATCTTGCACCTGACATAGGATTCAAAATCATTGTTTATCTAAAAGAATGAAAAGTAAATTTATTTTGTTTTGTTTTGGTGCATGTGTGGGGCTTTTTCTTATCATTTTTTTTTCTCTCCAAGATGTATAATCTGTCTATGGGTATGACTGTAGAGAAAACCAGGTTTTCATCTCCAAAGCCCTGGAGAGAACTGTATTTCTTTTAGAAATGTTTTTTTAAGATAGTATTGCCCAAATGCAGGAAACCAGCTCTTATTATTTTGTGAAGCTGTCATGATAATTTAGTTATAATTACTGCTTTTTAGTATTCTCTTTATGTCCTGCTATAGAATGTACAATTTTGAAATACTTTTTGATTTTCATTTTTTAAAATAAAATTGTTTGAAAAGCTCTTTTGACCTTAATTTTTTACTTGCTATGAAGGCTTACTGGTTTATTCAGTTTCTTATAAAATGTCAGCAATTTATTTTATACAAATTTATACTTGTTAGACAATAGTATTCATATGATGACAATGAAGGCAATGACAATTCATATTTCACTTCAAGGCAAAATAAATATTTTATCTAATTCTCTAYTTATCTCTAATGAACAAATTGACAATTAATAATCTTACTGATGTGCTCATTGAGTATTCATAGTAAATGCTATGTGGTTGTAGAAAGAGGAAATTCTGTCATTATTGGAGAAAACACACATGAATGGGATAAAGGCCTGACAAAGTATTTATTCACTATCATTCAGAATAAAAGTTGGGAATTGGATTCAATTATCCTTGTTGGGTGCCCCCCAARTCAGCTTATTCTGTGATTCTATGAACAGTTGGTTGGAGGTTGGAGGAGATGATCTGAGTGCTAGGTCACTCAGCCTTTTGTTTTTTCTAGGCAACTTGTAAAACATCTAGTGAGAGAAACTGTATAAWCTCTGAGCAGTCTCTTTCTGCATTACTCACCAGATTTTCTTCCTCTTTGTTTTCACATTTTAAATGTATAGTCTGAACTTCCCAAGMCATAGTTTATGGCTGCTTGCCCTTGTAATATCATCTACTACAAATTCCTATGAAAAGCTGCACTGAGAATGAGTTTCAGTTTTGAAATACAGACCTAACACTTGAATGGGCAAACAGGAAAGAATAATTAATGGTTTTTTGCCGCATACAATTTTTTTATAACTGTAAGGCAAAATTGCTTGTGGCTCTGTGTCAACAATAAGATATTGTAAGTACAAGTACAGTAACAGTAGGGATTTAGATCACATTTTGACCTCTCAGGAACTACCCTTCTACCAGAAGTACAGTCTAATCATCCTCAGCAACTTCCTTGCTTGTAAAAACAGCAATAAAATTCACACTACAGTGATATGATTAGTAATTAGTATGCACCTGCTGGCTTTGCCCTGGTAATTCATTATCATAAAGTTATCATTGAAGTCGTGGAGTGTTGATTACACATTAACTTTCRCACATTTCCAGTGGACCAGTGAATTGATTATATATTACTGGAGAATGTCAGGTAAGCACCAATAGTAAAATATAAGAGATAAATTTTGTTGTTTTTGTCAAAACAAGATAACTTTATGACAAAGAAAGACACTAACAGAAGCATTATGCTCTCAGTATCCTTCATCATTAGAGAGTGGACATTGGCTATAAAATTGGATATGGACCAGCAATGTGTACTTGAAGCCCAGAAAACTGGGCTGCATTGAAAATAGTGTGGCCAGCAGGTGGAGGAAGATGATTCTCCCTATCTACTCTGCTTTCATGGGACCCCACCTGGAGTACTGCATTCAGATTTGGAGTCCCCAGCACAGGAAAGACCTGTTGGTGTGTCTGGGGAAAGGCCACAGAAATGATAAGAGGACTTGAGCACCTCTCCTATGATAAAAGAATGAGAGAGTTGGAGTTGTTCAGCCTAGAGAATGCTCTAGAAAGACCTTRTAGCAGCTTTTAAATATATAGAACAAGCTTGCAAGGAAAAAGGACACACAATTTCATTAAGGCCTAAGGTGACAGAACAAGGGTTAACAATTTAAAATTGAAAGAGTTTAGAGCTCTGGAATGGCGTAGGTCTCTGAGAAACTGCATTTCACAATCCTAAACTGTTTCAGAGCAAATTTTATAACACCTTTCTGCAGCCACAGCACCAAACCAGGGTCAGTGAGGCCAGGGCCAGTGAGGCCAGGGTCAGTGAGGCCAGGGCCAGTGAGGCCAGGGCCAGTGAGGCCAGGGCTGCAGGTTTTGGTGTCTGATGAATCTGTTTGCTTCCCCCTGCAATGCAGCAACATCTCAGAACTGCAGCGCTGATGCCAGCTGGAAAAAAAGCAGGGAAGCCTTCATTGCAGGTTTGGAGATGCCCCAGACAATGCCAGCCCCCTCCATTCGCCACCACAACTGCTTTGAAAGCTCCTACCTTCCCATTTTTGTTCCAGAAGGAAGGTTGGGCCAAGCACGCCTTCTCTACATATATGTATTTGTCTTCTGATCCTCAGGGTCTTCCAAACCAGCTGCCATTTTGGGAGAGGAGTTTCTCTGGCATATACTGTCTTTGTCTTCTTGTCCACGCTATGGTAGYTGCCATCTTGGGGGAGTGGCTTATCCACCATCTTGTTATCTTTGTTCCTGGAGAGTCCATTGGATTCAGCACCTTTGTATCTTGTCCTCATTATTGTTATGTTGTTGTTGCTGTTTGATCTTTAGAAAACTGTTGTTTTTTTCATTTATATCTTCTTGCATTTTAAATCTTCTTGCCTGATTGATGAAAGGGGAGTGATTAAAACTGTACAGGAGAGGTAACAAATTTTGGAGTGTCCACCCAATAACATTGCCTAAACACATTGCCTAAACTAAGGCAAAGACTCAGGAGTGAGCCCCATCTAGCCTGGTCTTGAATAATTCCAGGGGCTGGGAGTCTACCAGTCTCTGGGTAATGTGTTCCAGTGCTTTACCATCTTTATAGTAAAATATTTCTTTCTAATATATTATCTAAACCTTCTCTCCTTCAACTTAAGGCTGCTGGTCCTTGTCCTATCTCAACATTTCCATCTGATAAGTCCTTGTCCAGCCTTCTTTTAAGCTCCCTTTATGCACTGGAAACTGCTCTAGGATATTCCCAGAGTCTCCTGTTYTTCAAATTGAACAACCCCAACTCTCTCAGCCTTTCTTCATAAGAGAGGTGTTCCAACACTGTAATCTACTTAGTGATTCTCCCTTGGATTTCTTCCAAGAGGTCAATGTTTTTCTTGTAATGAGGCTAAGATTAACCCAAAACACACAGATCAAGAAAGAAAGAGAGAGGGAGAGATAGATAAGAGAGATAGATAGATAGATAGATAGATAGATAGATAGATAGATAGATAGATAGATAGATAGATAGATAGATTAGATAGACAGATAGATAGATACATGAAAAGAGAATAATTTATAAGTGTAAATGAAATCTTAAAACTCCAATTGAAGAATCAATACTAGTCTAGATCTACCTATAGAAAGTCAAGAATAAAAATCTAAATAGAAAAGAATCTATTAAAAAAATCAGTAATAGTAATAATAACACAAAAATGTAAACACAGTGCTTTTGTCCCTTTTTCACAATGTCCTGTTCACCCTTCAATTATTTACCTGGGTCATGGAATCATAGAATTATTTAGAATGGAAAAGGCCTCTGAGATCATCAAGTCCAATCATTAACTTAACRCTGCCAAGTTCACCCCTAAACCATCTCCTTAAATGACACATTTTTAAAATATCTCCAGGTACAGATGTCATGCCTACCTGGCGACTCAGCTACCTTCTTTTTATGTGTGTTCCAATGCTTAAAAACTCTTTCCATGAAGAATTCTTTTTCTAGTATCTAATCAAAACTTACCCTGGTTTTGATTGGATACTAGAAAACCKGGTCTCCTCACAACTGGAGACCATTTATTCTTGTYCTATTGCTTGTTATTTGGGAGAAAAGATCAAYTCCTTTCTTAGTACARTCTCTTCTCAGGTACTTAGGGAAAGTCATAAGGTCTCCTCTCAGCYTCATTTTCTCCTGGCCAAACACTCACAACTCTCTCAGCCAATCCTCATTAGAGTTGTGCTTCACCATCCTTACTGACCTTCTTTGGACATGCTTCAGCATCTGCACTTAGATAGGGTCAAAGTGCAGGMCCTGGCACTTCACCTTGTTGAACATTATACAATTGTACTSAGCCTATCAATCCAGCCTCTCCAGATCCCTCTGCAGAGCCTTCCAACCATCCAGCAGATCAATAATCCTGCCCAATTTGCTGTTATCTGCAAACTGGCTGAGGGTGTACTGAATTGTCTCTTCCAGGTCATTGATAAAAGTGTTAAACAGGACTGGCCCAAATACACTTATGAATAATCACCTGCTGAATCTAACTCCATTCACCACCACTCTTTGGGGTCAGCCATCCAGACAGCATTTTCCCAGTGAACAGTAGATATGTCCAAGCCAGTGACATTGTTGTGGTGGTAATGAAGGAATCACAGTGAGTGTACAAAATCTATCACTGGGAGGAAAATTATGTTCATAGTGATGGTTCTTTTTTCTTGGCATGGGGTATTCTTGGGGTCATGTTTGCTAATATATTTTTAGACCTTTGCTCTTTCTTTATCATTCTGCAGCTCCACTTTGCATTCAAGTTCACTAAACACTGTCTGTCTTACATATGTTGTTTTTGTTACCCCTTAACCCCATTTTGTCTAGCTCCAAGTCTGCAGTGTTAATTACCATGGCTGAGTTGTCAAAGCTGTATATYGTGTCTTGACTTCTGAAGGATTCTGATATTGTACTAGGCCTGTGTTTTTCTACACTGCTTCATTATGTTAGAATTCAAACTATTCCATTCTAYATAAAGTGCTTGCTGCTATTTTTTACCTAAAATGATGGCTGTGCCATACAATAAAAACAAATTAGCCACAGACAGTCATTTGGACAAAAAGTCATCACAGCTAAACCAAGGAAAACATGACTGCAGGTAGGTCATAGTATAACAGAACGTAACTGTTAAGCATTAGTCCTGAGGCCTGGCAAACTCAGGACAGAGSTTRTGGCCCACTATGGTAATACCAATAGGAACCTATAGTTASACTCTGCAGTACACCTGTGAACCTGGGTTTGTTACATTTTTATTTCAAATTCAACTTAATGCAAGATTACTTCATCAGCATGATATTTGTTTCTACAGTGGAGTAGGGAGTAGGCAATACTTAACATGCAACCAGGAACAACTTCTGAAGATCATTATGTTTGATAACATAACATGTTGATAACATAACATGTTGGAGCAATGCAGCTCATGCAAAGAAGATTGTGACACTCCCAATACCAGAAGATATAATCATTCTTTCAAATTGTACCTATTCCTTAAAGTAACAATAGTTGTGGCTCTTTCTCTTCTAAAAGAAAAAGGGCAGCATGTTTGTGCTAGTAATAGCAGTTATCTTTACGTGTCCAGTCAATTAGCAAATATAACAAAAATAAATTAAAGGATTCATTATTTAAATATCATGAACAGGACTATAATTAGTTTTCAAGCAATAGTTTTTTTGAACTATATCAGTGCAAGTCTAAAACATAACAATATGGAAAGTCAGTAGAAAAATGAACAATTATAATTCATTAAAWTTCAGTTTGGAGAATTGAAGTGAGGTTAAGAAGATATTGCAGAAGACACATTTTCTGTGTAGAGAGCCCTTTAACATGTATTTCTTATCAAAATATCTCAAGATATAGAATTGAGTACTGTTCAGAACAAAAGCAAGGAGTAATAAAAAGAAAAAAGTAGCTTTGCATCTTCTGACAAAACAGTCTCATAAATTCTGAGGTTTTGAAGAATACATAGAGCATGAATGTAATTCCTAACTGTCTGGAAAACCTTAGAAATGTGAATATTTTTTACAAAATTTTGGAAATAATGACACTTTAGAATAATTTACTTTTTAACAGTAAATATACTCCCTTCTGTGGTACCTACTGCTCTTCTGGGCAAAACATTTTGTAACACCCTCCTTACGCAAGCAAMAACATTTATGCAAAGAAGCAAAATCTTGGGTCCTACAAAACTGAGGACATAAACTTACTTAAATCTTTCTGCAGTTTCTGAAGGAGATGCAGGAATGATGAAAATCTCTGACCAAGTTCTACAGGATACTGAAGGCTTCTCCCACCAGGCAGCCATTTTCCTTCTCCACCCATTAAAGCACAATGCACATTGATACGTTCAACATTTCATGTCACTCTCTTCATAAAGAGCAAAATAAACTGAAAATTCATTCCTAGCTCCCACTTCAGCTTTAATGTATGAAAATCTTTTCTTCTAATTATCTTATTTTTGCAGATAGAAGTATTTCATGAAGAACCACTCCATGGCAATTACAGTTCCCATCCTTCAGTGAGACTACAGCTTCAACTGAAATTGAGAATAATTCAGATGAATAGTTTATGAAAAATATTCCTCTATAAAACKTCAGAGAAGAGGGAAATTATTTTAACTTCAAGCAACCCTAACCAGTTGAAAGGACAGGTATTTAGTAAACATTAATTATGGTTAATGAAGCGGGGCTTTTTTGTCTAACAACTAAACCAATTGTTAAAATAAACTTTATATTTTATGAGACTTCAGTAACACTAAACTATTTAAAAATAGAATTGAAATAATTTTCCAAGCTTAGGTGTTTTGACTGAAATCTACTAATATGTAATTATCTTTTCCAWATGAAAGTGTTTGAAAATTGTAGATTAAGTCTTAGAAAAATGCAATATTTGAGTTTCATMATTCCTATTAAAAATCTTTAACATTTACTATGGAAAAGACTAGTCTGATACCCATTATGAAAGCAAAGTTTAGTTACAGAAAATAAGTAAATTTGCATAAAAAACCTGAAGGAATTCTCTAGGAAATGGTTGAGTCTGTCTAAATTCTAATTAAAGCCTTTGTATTTTCTAGGGGGTTACATGCAGAAACAAATTAGCTGAAAYTAAAATGAACCCAGCCTGGCATAARATGCATAAATAAATAGGCCATTTTTCAAAATCACAACTGAAACCGGACAATGTTAGAGTACTTACATTAAAATTGCAAAGTTTTAGCTTTTTTTTTTTTCAATATTTCCCATGAACAACAGCATTTGCTATAGGATGCATAATTCTTCTCCATTTATGACGACCTAAGGTGCGAGTTGTGTCCTTACTTGCTGGGCCACTTTGCTATTCAATTAACTTGTACTCATTTTCCCCATGATGGAAACAGCTGCATATCACAGCACTCCCATAACACTCTGGGTGATAGTGTTGGACCTCTGTCTAGAAGAAATGTATTCAAAAGGTCTCRGTGACAGATTGGAGTTTTCAGAAGTTTGATGTCCTTAAACTAAGTAAGTAATAATCATAAAGTCTATGAATTAGAAATGCAGAATTACACTTGCAATGTGGTACTGTAAGTTAAAATTGGACCATGGCCCAAGGTTAAGGCCACATTGCTTTCAGCCACTAACAGGRAAAAAAAATGCARTAAGATTTTTGAACAAAGGTCAAAGATTACATTTTTTTCCCTACAGTATGCTGTACACTGATGCAGTCATCCAATCATAGAAGGCCACCAGGTTGGTCAGGCTGCATAATGCAATATAMATTTATTTGACTTAAAGGTTCAATTAAGCAAATCTATGAAAAACACAGATAAAGTTAAGTTCATTAGTTTTAAGGTCATGTGACAAAGAACTGTTTCTGTCACATAACCTTAAATAATAAACAGTCCCTGATAAAAAATAATATTATCAGGTAAATTTMTTATTCTTACAAATGTTTAGCTGTTTAAATATAAACTACCATGTTGCACCTGAGTTTATACATATTTAMTTTGTTATGATAAGTTAAAATACCTGGGGAGTTTTTACAGTTTTCTTCTGCCTTAATGTTTTTAGACATGGACCTACATTTTAGACTGTCAACAATAATTACATGAACAGCATGTTGTTGCARTTTTCTGTGTGAAACCACATTGTTTCTTAATCTACTTGAACACTTCAATGGTAAGGAAAGATTTTCTAGCTTCTTCATTTATGGATTTTGTTATCCCACAAGGTAAGAACCCCTCTGACAAAGGTGGGCAGAACGTCAAAAATGACATGTCAGCATGTGTATCCTCATAATCTTGTTTTTTGCTTGTTTGTGCTCTTTGACTTAGATTTTTAATATCTATGAAAACAAATACATATAATACACCATTGTTACAGCACTGTTGATTTTATCTTAGGGGCTAATGATGGAAAACTGTACAATAGAACTTCCTATGGCATTTTTATGAATCTTTCTTTTAAATGAACTTTTCTTGCTATTTGCTTAAATTCCTTCATGCAATCTCAACTGATTTCCATTGTATCTTTCCTACATTGTTTCACCTCTCCTAAACATGAGAAGACTTCATGTCCTTTTTGCTCCAAAACTCAATAAATATTACATGATTATCAATACATTCAGAATAACCTGGACTTCCATCCTGTATGACAATTCAAACTTTTTCCATACATTTTTTCAGAATGCATTTTCAATTGCATTTCCATGCATTTTTTCAGAACTAGACTCAGATTAGAGAGTCAAATTTGGCTTTGTAAAGCTTTTTCTTCTCCATTATCTAATATTAGAATAACTGCCAGTGTTTATTATTTGCCTCCTTTAAAAAAAGTGTTTTCTAAAAATATTGTTAAAGAGCTGTGAACAGATGGCCAGTAATGTAAATTTGATAAATACTGTTAGTGAGAATGCATTATTTTCTTTTGTTTACAACATCAAAGAGAATAAAAAAGGAGGTGCAAGACAAAATATTGCTTGATTTATTTAGTGGTTTTTCCTTTTTCTCAACTCAATTTTAAGTTTTGCTTTTCAGTTTCAATTCCAAGACCATTACTCCTCTTCTGAAACTCATATAAAATAGCTGAGGTATGTAAGTATATGTATATTTATTTGAGTTCCTAGATACAATAATTTATTGTTGAATTTGGGAAGTGATACCAATCTTCAGACTTTTTCCTTCTAAGGACTAGGACAGCCTTCATGCTTTTTCRTTTTGTGAGAACAGCTAAAGTGAGTTTATTATTCATCTCTTATCACATTTTCTTCAAATTTGAGTATGTTGTATTTTCTTAGAAATCTGTTTTAGTAAATGGTGCTGTATGTAAGTGGCTTTTAGAGGAACAACTGGGATTTCTCATACACAATAATGTACTCTTGTTAAAAGGCTATTTCTTATTAAGCARTGTACATGTATTTTAATAAGAATGAAGAAGCTCTGACTTTGAAATAGCCTAAGGCACTGAAGTGCTTTGTGRCTATTTGGGATGCCAGTAGCTTCACAGACTGAGAAGTGGAACAATTTCTGKTTTCCCCAAGGCATCACTGTCTGAAGAACTGACCTTCTTCCAACTTAAAGTCCTGCTGTCATTGTGTAAAACACTACCAAGTACAACARYTATTGCCAAGGTGAAAAGCTTTTTAAGTCATATTACCCCCTTGAAAAGAGGTTCAACCYATATAATTATATGAAAATTACTACCATTGCCTAATATTGATTCTGAACTAAAAATCAGAAGCAATTTAGAGATGTGCTTTCTTACAATCCCTCATAACTTTTGCTGTAAAACCCAAAAAGTACCACTATTCTACTCAATGTCAGATYCCATCTTGGAAGGCATTTGCACACTTCTAATGCTTTTTGCTGTCTGAACATGTGAGTGATTGAAAATAGTGGTGTTTTCAAAGCTTTATTATAGAGAAAAGCATCCTTGGTCTCACAAATTTTTTATTCCTGTGTATTCTCCCAAAAAAAAATAAGTGCATTAAAACATGTATGTGAGTCCCTGCATGTGTATATATATTATATAGACATATGTTTGCTTATAGATATCTATATACTATATCATACCTAAACATTACTTTATACTTAATAAGTATTTCTATTACTTAATACTTAAAATTCAAAATGAATACTTAATCATACATTTCTTAAATCACAATGAAGAATATTGAAATTTCAGTATTTGATCTTTCTGTAGTTACTGTTAACTCTCATGATACCAATTAAAACCATTACAAAGCAAACTACATCATTACAATAGTTAACTGTTATATTTGCTATCCAGAACAGTGTGTAAATTATATAAATTAAAGAAAACCGTGTGAACATTTGTGTGTATATACAAACATATATCTCTATTTTCCCTTTCAGCTTTGTAAGAATCACTCACTCAAAAATTTGTTGGTAATATCAAAACCATTTCTTTCAAAGGTGATCTCACTTCAATAAATAGTACGTCTCTCACAGAAAAGTGTAGAACAAATATCCTTTTGTAGTCTTTTGGAAGAGAAGAGTAAAACCTTAAAGGCTTTTTGGAAGAGTTTCAGTGGAGAAAAGGAGAACATGACAGGCATCATCCTTTTTTCCTCAGTGTCAGTGTTTTTATGCCCAAGGAAATGAGGCTATGGCTGGGCCTTGTCTGGAAAGCTAATCACATGGTGACATGTGTGTCATTTCTCATAGACTAATATTGAGCAGCATTCCTTTTTGAAATTTCTAAGTGAGACAGGTCACGTCAAATCCCATTAATCAAAAATGTCACTTATTGTTGCAAGTATATGATATATAATAGGGAAAAGCCTAAAATGCAAAAATCTTCACTTTTGAAACTCCTGAGCAAAGAGGGGTAGCTCTAAGTGTCTGTGTACACCTATGTCCTTTATATAACAAAAATGAGTGGAATCATCATGATTTTTAGAAAGAAGGCAAAGATGACTATTCCATATAGAGGCATCAAAGCGTGAAGACTCACAGTAAAAATGCCACACATTTAAAAGTAAAAGCTGGTTTTTGAGCTTCTAACTTTAAGAAAATTGATGAAATATAAAGGAGAGTGAAATCCATACAYATTTAATTAAGTAATTTTTCATTTTATCTTAAAATATGGAATTATAACATAGGATAAAAATCATATTCTTGTTAATATGGTTTAARTACTACATTATCTTTCATTCATGTTGCAGAAAATGAGCAACAATGTAATAAAAAGTAGAGTGGCCGTTGGTTGATTCCATAGAGTCTGGTAMAAACATAAAATCATAGAATGTTAAAGGGTTGGAAAGGACCCTAAAGGTCATCTAGTCCCAAGGTCYCCTGCTGTGGGCAGGGACACCTCTCACTAGACCAGGTTGCTTAAGGTCTTATCCAACCTGATTTTGAATACTGCCAGGATTAGGGTGTCCATAATATCTCTGGGCTACCTGTTCCAGTGTCTAATCACCYTCAAAGTGAAAAATTTCTTCCTAATATTGAACCTAAATTTCCCCTCTTTCAATTTGTCCCCATTAGTCCTTTCTCTATTGATGCCTTTTCTGCCCTAAAGTCAAAACAAGATTAAAATTATAGAAGTGTTTATTGAATGTTATTTATTTAAAGTCCTCCAGGTGCATTTAAGGCAGAATGCACGTGTGATGAGGCTTCAGCACATTTATAAGTTTGGTAAATTRGCATAATTGACAAGAATCCCCAATTAGAGGTATAGTTAATGAAGTAATTCCCTCTCTTGGTTTTGGCCCTACTTGAAGTCTCCCTCCTTGCTTCTAGCCCCACATGTTTATGTCTAAATACACAGATATGGGAAAGTGACATGGCCTTTGGTTCACTGAAAAAGCAAGATTAGAATAAGAGTCCAGGAATGTGTTTGTCTAACAAAGTGCTGAATTTAGCTAAGAAACTATATAACTATACAGTAAGTCTACAGAGCTAAAAATATATGAAAAATATATAAAAACCAAAAATGTTTTGGCATCAGTACCACTACAGTTCTTGATGAAAGTCCCYCTCCAGCTCCCCTGTAAGCCCTGGAGGCCCCATTCAGATACTGGAAGGCTGCTGTGAGGAAAATTCTTTTATCCAGGTCAAACAGCCTCGACTTTCTCAGCCTGTCTGCTGAAATGTTCTGCTYCTTCAGATCAGGTGGCACCTAGCACAGAGACAGTACATCAGGGAGCACATGTCAGCCAAGCCAGTGTCTGGTTTGCTTTCCTAAACTGTRTATTCAGTCACTGGATTAGAGTTATAGAGAAAAAAATGCCCACCTATCTTTTTTTTTGTCTATGGACCCTCTGCCTCTTTCTTTCTTTTTTTTTTTTCTGATCAGATAACCACAGTTCTAGTGATGGGCAGAAAATAACTGGATTTTCACCTTTCTTCAAATATGTAGTAATATATGAGCACTTTCTTATACAAGTATTTACAGAATAGGTCTTGAAAGAAAATAAGCCTGGTTTTTCCTCATTAAATATATTTTTATATTTCATTATCAYTAGGAAAGCTATGTCATATCTCCTTGAATTAAAGAAAGACATCTTGAAGGTTGTACAATAAGAATTTTATCATGTTTTATATTCATCCTTCAAACACTGACAATAGGAGGAGTAACCAAATATCACTATTTCAGATTGCTATTAATTTTGTRATGGACTAAATTTTTCTTCCATGGCACTACATCAATTTCCACAAAATTCTACATAGATGCCATAAAAAATTTTTGAAAAACTTTGAAAAATAATTGAGGGAAGAAAAAATATATGTCCCTCATATTCAGGTACTCCGTTACTCTTTGCTGTGGTTGCTCCAGCGGTGCCTGTGAAATTCAGGTCCTTAAATACTTGTGTCAATAATGTCAATGTCTGCCAGGTGGACTCACAAAGTCTGTAAATGTTTTTCAGCATATATAAATAATGCTTCATCCCACCCACCAAAGTCTTTTACTTAATTGTGAGAACCTAAGCCTACTGAAAATTACAATGCTCATGCCTATCCTCATTTTTGTTAGCGTATATGCTGATCAATAGTATTTTGCAGATATTTAAGAAAAGGCAGGACCACTCCTACCTATTTTTACTTTAATTTTATAAATTTCAGTTTTGGAGTAAGCTGGTACAAGGAAGTGAGGGAGCTGTTCCCTTTGCAGCATCATGAAGTATAAATTATTTTCTGAAAGATGAGCAAGTTTTAGTATGCTTCCAGGGTGCAACCCTAAAGTACGTTTATGTCAATATTTTCCTCCCCTGATTTATGAACAGAATGAAAATAGAGACTGTTAAGGAAAGGACTACTAATTTTTTCTCTACGGAAACACTGCAGTAYTAGTTGGTTGCTTTTTTAATTTAATATTCTAATATATGGTAATAGTTATTGTTTAWCCTCTCAAAAATATGTAWGGGAGCAAAGAGTATGACTGTCGTATGTAACTACACAAGTGGAAAAAAAAGAAAAAGAACAGAAAAGCAAAGGACATGGTGAAGAATGAAGAATAAAATGTTCATTAAAATCAATAAACCACCTATACCTTAAAGGATTAAAGCCTGCACCAATGTCTTCTTTTAAGAAAGCTAACTTGATCAAAGCATTGGAGTGATGAGGGTTAAATGTTGTACAAATGCTACCTATCCTACMTGAGATTGTTCTCTGAAATTAGTTTGAGWAGAACTTATACAATGTGAAGACATTTCCCTGCTGGTGCAGACTCCTACCTCAGGACTGAAAACTAACAAGAGCAATCCATAGTAATATATGTACATCTCTTTATCTTGGTAAAAACAGATGAAACTCTCAATTTACMAGCTATTTTCAAGTGGTACAGAAAATTATACATTTCAAAGAAAATGTCTATTAGCTGGGGGGAAAAAGTAAAAAATGAGAGAARAAAGAAGATAAGAGTGCCTATTTTAGATATAATAAGGATTTATATCTGGAAGYACTGTTGTCACTGATATTAATCTTTTCATTAACTTATTTAGCATGAATTCATAATCTGGCTGRCATTTTAAGTAAGGTCTCCACTGTGTCTGAAATAATCAGTTTGTTCTGCATKGCAAAACTATTTACTCTTGTTATGTTAAAATGAATCACATTAAGAGAATCTGACTTCAGCTGGCAGTTAATTGAGATCAGGGATAYGACACTGGTAATCGCTTTACAAATGAGTTCCCTGTTTGCATTCAGTTCTGACTYTCAGCTCCTAGCAACTGTCAGGTCTTTGTTAATAGATCCTTATCAATGGAATTCTTTAGAATATATCCCTGATGAAATGAAAATATTATCTTTTACATACTAGTGGCCTTATTGTATTGTGAACTGTTTTTGAAAATCAGGATACACACAGTTAAGATTACATTGGACCTGAGATAAAGCAATAAGATTTTAATAGTATTTTAACATTAAAACAARGCATAGCTTTCATTTGATTATGTACTAAGTAGTATTTTATTACCAGACTGATTCATAAGAATGCCACTTGTCTTTTAGAAACAGTGTGAGTAAAACATTCCAGCACAAATTGCAGCTCATGGAGATCCATGCTGTTATTCCATGCTAACAGAAAGCTGTTAGGTTGTACTTTCTGACTACCAGTTTAGTCATCTTGACCAATTTAGAAGGAAAATACACAGACAACACATCTGACAATGGGACTAGAAGATTGTTGTCGGTCCCTTCCAACTATTCTATTCTATTCTATTCTATTCTATTCTATTCTATTCTATTCTATTCTATTCTATTCTATTCTATTCTATTCTATTCTATTCTANTATTCTATTCTATTCTATTCTATTCTATTCTATTCTATTCTATTCTATTCTATTCTATTCTATTCTATTCTATTCTATTCTATTCTATTCTATTCATTATGTGCACATTAATTGTATATTCCTTCTTAGTAGAGTACATGGATCTGCAAAGGAAAATTTAACAATAAATGCCAACAGTACTATAGAACAAGGAATCATGGAAGACCATATTAGTAACTCAAAATCTTTCCTTATATAGTGTAARCATAAATTATTTGCATTCATAATCTTATCTTTTATGTAGTGTGATATGCAGGAATAAAAATTGTCAGTTTTTTTGGTTTCTCTTTAATAATCAATGTTTAAAAATGTTGAATTATCCATTTAATTGAAAAAGTAGCRTTAAACCAATGTTTGCTCATAAAAGAGCCCAATTCATTCTAAAATCAGCTGCTTGTGTCAAATTAATTCAAAGGGTTAAGACCCACTYTGGATATTTAGTAATTAGTTGTGGATGGTTCAGCCCAACTGCTTTCTGCCTCTTGAAATGCAGTATTCTTCAAGTATCTTATGAGTACTAAAAACTTGCATTCCCTTGCAGAGCATGCATGTGAAATCCTCCTGCTTGACTCCACCTCCACTTTAACTGCTACGTAGGACAGCTATACTTTACCTGTTACAGCACAATGGATGTTTTCTTGAAACCTTCTACATAATTTTGTAATCCATTGTTTCATGGAAGTGCAAGCTGTTGGCATATTTAGATACACTTCTGTCACCCTGCACAACCTTGCATTCARTCTGTCATCATAATGAAATACTGTACTCCTCCTGATGTAGTCCTTGGGTAATATTACACATAAAAAGATATATTTTGGGTAAATCATTGAAATATCAACACTTACCTGACTCAAGCATTYTTCAGATTTTTTTAGTGTAGCCAATCCCAGTTTCAATCTATCRTTTCATGTCATGAAACTTCAGGCATAACTCAACAGGAACCATGTAAAATTATTTTAYGGCCCATACTGAAAGATTTACTGCAAGAATTACTGCAATTTGCACTAATTAAACCAAATGGCACTTTGGCCAACTACTGCTTATTGTGTCAATCATATATGTTTTCCCATCAAAGTTGTATCACTTGGAATTAGATTTTTTGGAAATGAAATTCCTCAGTATTGTAATTAAGTAGCATGAAGATATATTGCATGACATAATTCTAAGCAAAAAAATGTTGCATATTTTCACAATAATACCCAGAAGACTACTATGCTATAACACAGATATGTGCCAGCATTTCAGGGCAGAACTTCCTCTCTGCCCCGTCACTTTATTTCAGATGTGTGSTCTTCATTTCAGTTTGAAAAGTTCCAACAAAGTTTATTGCAGTGAGGAAAACCAGAAGTAATGTTAACAA
>CADDXX010000543.1:55466-73956 GCA_902810485.1 Alauda arvensis
AAAAAAAAAAAAAAAAAAAAGAGAGAGATGTACTACAGCAAGCATCAATTACTTTTTTAATACATCCTTTTGTTCTTGATTTTCAGATTAAAGCAAAAGCGGCTTTTGCCTCCATTTTCATAGCACTAAGCATATCCAGTGCTGCCATTTTCCTCTTAGTAAGCATTTATATCACCATATAAGTGGACTGATTTGGAAATAGAAGCTGAAACAAATAGATTTATAAATTCTGGTTAATCCTCAGAGGAAAGCAGTCCCTAAAACTAKGAAGAATTTTCCTAGGATTATTCAGGAAAGTAACTTTTATACAGATGTGTTTTAATCCCAATATTGTATGTTACATATGCAGACAAATAATTTACAACTAAATAAATGTTAGTTTTATCTTGGCTCGGTAGAGGAACAAAGTTGGATCTGATCCTAGAAAAGGCTGAGTCCCTRCACTTGCCTTTGACCAGAGCAGAAATAGAAAATGCTCAGCAGCAGCCCCTCAGTAAAAGGGTGCTTTAAGATGCTAACACATCTACTAAAATTCCTCCTTCCCCTGCATGTATTTTTCAYATTTTTGGTATATAATGTTAATATAAATAAAATGCTATTTAATGCAAAGCATT
The DNA here is from genome assembly GCA_902810485.1 of Alauda arvensis. Classification (NCBI taxonomy): domain Eukaryota; kingdom Metazoa; phylum Chordata; class Aves; order Passeriformes; family Alaudidae; genus Alauda; species Alauda arvensis. The sequence goes on from CADDXX010000543.1 coordinate 56,081, forward strand.
TTATTTTTCTAAGGAAATGCAACATTTAAAGTTTTTTGTTTCCCTGTCTGTTTAGAAAGTTAGAATTTGAAAAAACATGTAAATTGTATTTAATTACAAGATTATTTTATGAATAATCAGAACATGACTGTTTCATTAGGTTCAGATTAAAGGAAAGAAAACGACTGTTTTCTTTATAAATATTATAAAGAAATTTATAATTATAATATATAATTTATATTTAAATTATAATTTAAATATATTTAAATTAATAAATTACTTTTGAAAAAAAAATTTCTTTTGCTACTTTCTACTGGCAGGAAGATATCCAGCTACTTAACTCAGCACATGGATGTGTTGAGTGTTTACCTGGGAAGGCAAACACCATGACCACAAATATTCACCTCCTTCCCACCTGAGCTGAGCATAACATCACACAGTATGGACCACTCCATTGCTCATTGGGTCAGCTGTCATGGCTACGTCCACTCCCAGACTCTTGCCCATCCCCAGCCTTCTGAGAGGATGTAATTAAAGGGGACCAGAGGTAAGAGTGATCCTGAAATAGTTTATTGTACAATAAAATATGTTAATTATTTATTTCAATTTATTTAATAGTTTCATTTTTTCATATAGACAGTTGAAAAGCAAGRGCTATAATGACTACCTCTCTTTAAGTCTTGTCTGTTAAGGTGGAAGGAGGATTGCTGTTGCTTGTTTTTAATAATAGGTTTAAGTCCTGAAACAGTAGCAGACTGGACAGGAAAAGTAAGAAGAAAGGTAAAGCGAATCTCAGGTAGCTCCTTTAATACTTTAATACAAGGCAGCTTGAGTCTCTATTCCCAGAAGAGAGAAACTGAAGATAATTATGGATTATGTTTTCTTTTCTACACAACTTAGAAAAGTAGGAAATCATTAGCATAAAATCTTCCTAAGCCTTTACTTGCCAATCTTTCTCTTCATCTTTGTGTTATCTATTGAATCATTTAACTGTTTACAACATACATAATCCCTCACTATATATCTGCTGGCAGAGAAAGCTTTCCTGGACTCTGCTAGATCTRTTACAAGCCTATGCTGCTGCTAGTATCCATTCCTGAATGTAGGTTATGACTTSCTCACTTGTGCTTGACCTATTTTCACCCAAATCTTGTGTCTTGGTTCACTCATGGCTTACCACTGTCGCATTCACATCACATTTTGGCAAAATGAACATGCATTTCCAGTGATCTTATGTCTTTGCTCCCACTTACAAGACTCCCTTCTGATATTCCTGCACCTTGTTTTTCTGCTGAGGAGAACACAGAAATATAAAAGTAAAGCATTTTTGTGGATATGAACTTCAGGCAAGTCCATAGTAAGGTAAGCCTGGTTTTAGGGCTATATTCTGGGAACAAAACCAAAGTTTGTGCTAGTCTTTCTTCATCYCTAAATTTCAGGTGATAACACCTTGAGTTAGTACATGAGTTGATGCACTGAAGTCTTTTGAGCTGGCATGGTTGTTTTGCGGACTCTAGTGCAAAATGGAGCCTTGAGTTAACATGGTACTGTACTGTAGCTATCACCATCTGGACTACAAATCAAATAGAATTAGGCTATTTCACTTACTCTAACAGGCTTTTAAATATAATCAGTTATTCCTGTGGCTCTACAAGAAGTGATGTTACTTTCCTATGTTTACTGTGAAAGACAAAATACCCCATGAAGAACCTCTACTCAAGGTAATTACATTTCTTCCATAAAACAGCTGGTCTTCTTAGTATTTTATGAACAGTTTAGGAAAACTACACAATAAGAAATAATTGTCCAGACATAAGTGGTASTAGCTACATACATGCATGACACTRAGAGTGTCTTCTCYATGAAAAGTAGAGTTGATTGCKGTTCTCCATGAGYCTCTTCTGCCATTGCTWGTGTTAGAATGAATAATGTAAAGAATCTGTCAGAATTATTTACGTGCTCACCAGAACGATCTGACTGTAGCTAAATATCTTGTGCYTCGTTTCTTCTATTCAAAGAGATGATGAGGTATAGAGAGAAACTACAGAGGTTTCTCTGCAGCAGAACTGGGAACTGTRGCTGTTAACATTTTCCCTTTATGTTTGATGGCCTATAGAAAAAATACAGTTCCTAAGTAGCAAGATGTGTGTAGATTTGCTATAAAAATATTATCTTTCTGGAACCTTGGATAGCTTGAACCAATCTCCACTTCCAGCTCCTTGCTAGTTTTTTGGTTTTTTTTTCCTTTACTCATTTGTTACACCTAAGAGCAGGAATGTGTTGTAACTGAACAATCATTAGAATAATGATTCTTCTATTTGTAGTGTTATTCTGCTACAAAGTAGAGTAAGTAGAAGAACAGCTACATAGCAATATGAATGGCAACTAAATATTTTCAACCTGCTGTGACCAATAAATTAATGTCTACAATAAAAGGTGGCTCTGAGAAGGAAAGATGAACTTAACACAGAGCTGAACAGAAGATGGCTTTTTTCTAGATAAATGGTTTCACCAGATGAGTGGATCAACTATAGTGGCATGAGATGACCAAATCAAGAAGTTATATCAGCCAAAGGAATCAACCAGTTCTGTTACTAGTTGTCCCTGAGTTTATCAGAAGACTGCAAATATATTCCTGAGTTAGTGAGCATGGAAATGTAGATTTATTTCTTAGCAACTCGAATTGTAAGAAGTGGACAACGATCAAAAAAAATTTCAAAGAAATTGAAATTGGTTTAGCACCATCCACAGCCACTCACTCCCCTCAGTGCCAAGATGGAGGGAGAATCAGAAAAGTGAGAAAACTCATGGGTTGAGATAAAGACAGTTTCATAGGTARAGTAGAAGCTACACAAATGAAGCAAAACAAGGAATTCATTCACTGCTTCCCATGGCAGGCAGGTGTTCAGCAATCTGTGGGAAAGCAGGGCTCCATCAYGTGTAAAAAGGACTTGGGAAGACAAATGCCATCACTCTGAATGTCCTCCCTTCTACTTCTTCCCCCAGCTTCAAATGTTAAGCATGATGCCATGTAGAATGGAAGATCCATCGTGTTCAGGGGCAGGATTGGTGTGACAGACAGAAAAGACCTTGACTCTGTATAAGAGTCAGTCASTTCTCAACAATAACAAAAATACCTCTATGTTACCAACACCATTTCTAGCACAAATCCAAACAATATTCCCATACAAGTTRCTACGAAGAAAATTACCTTGGCCAAAATCTGCACAAGAGCAGTAGGACTAAGCTTGTTTCAACCCACAAATTCCTTMTTGGAAATCAGGCTGCTCAACCTCATGACAGTGAGTATGCAACAGATTGCATATGGTGGGGATCACAATTGTATTCCAATTCAGCTGTAKAGTTCCATTCCTGTACTACAGGAATTTGTAATTTGTACTTGCAGTGTGGTACAAGTACTTTGCCGTATCACTCATCTACATCCAAGTCCTTTATAGCATCAGCTAGCCTTGGGAAAGTAAACATGGTATTAAACACTGTCCTATACTTTGTAATCTTACTCTCATTGGATCATAGGATCATAAATTTTTGGAAYGGATCTTAAAGATTGTCTTGTTCCAACCTTCCTACATGGACAGGTACATCTCCCACTGGGCCTTATACAGCCTTGCTTTAAGCACTGCCATGGCTGGGGCATCCACAACTTCTCTGGGAACATGTTCCAGTGTCTCACCACAKTCACTAAAAATTTCTTCATAATAACTTGAGTTTCCTCTCTTTCAATTTGTATCCATTGTTAACTGCTCTATCATTACATTTCCTGACAAATACTGAAAAGAACAGTTCCCAATAAATACTAAGAAGAACGTGCTCACATAGTATTAGACTCTGACACCTGCTTGTTTTGAATAGTACCTATTACTGTCAGCACCAAATTAACAAAAAAGTGCACTGATCCTGAGCAGCAAAGAAYAGATCACACCTAGCTAATAAGAAATTAACCGCAGTCACAGACTGCATCAGTTGTAAAGGCAAAAAACCACTGGGTCTACCTGAGCCATACTTCTATTAATACCTAATTCTGGAATTGAAAAATCTGATCTGATTTCAATTCTTGATATTTGCAATCCAAATTATAAAATGCAGTGTTATATTATGCATAGTAGTAGGATTAATAATCAATATCAGGTACAASTGATTATATAAATATTAATAGATCTTTAGGTTTACAGAATTTGTATCATAGATGCCCTTARAATTCAGCTACTGACAAGAATTTAGAATGTACCTTCTTATGTGTCAYAAATTATTTGTAATTCTTTGAATTAGCCAGGTAAAATCAGTGCTAAATGCAACATGACTGCATCTGAAAAAAAAAAAAAAGTTGAACTCTTAGTTGAACCTTATTACAAAAGCTTCAGAGCAGAATATTTCTTTGTTCTATGACTTAACAGTATGGGCATGGACTGCCATCAGTAAAATTTTCTTAACTTTGTATTAATACTTATTTTCTTATATAAGTTTTTGTTCCCCCAAATTCCTATATTCAAAAGGACACTAAAAGAAATTAATGGGGATAACATGAGTAATCTCTYTGTCTTAATAAATACCCTCACTACTGCAGCTCACCTCTTCACTATTGCGTATTTTGAGTCTGACTTGGCATATTTCATARATGGGAGAGAAAGGATAATTTTTCTTTGTTATCTGCCTAGCTTTGTGGCCTGCATTAATATATTTCCCAGTTTTTATTAGTTTTAAGGGATCTTTACTGCAGTTAATTGGTTACTTGGAAACAATGAGATCAATTCAAATTGCACTGTCAGATGGAGCAGGGATTGAGAATTGAGGTGTCTAAGGTCAGCAGATGATTCAGACCACCTACTGTTCCTATCTGCCAAATCCTTGAGGAGCAGAATCCTCTCACTGAGCTGTCAGCAAAACTTCTTTGCAATTCTTAAATGAGTTGACAATTCACTCCCTTCCAGAGAAGACCCCAAGAGACAAAGTTCTTTTGGTGTGTACAGACAGTACACTGACAGGTAAGCATTGAATTCAGAMCAATATTCCTTTTAAACTATCTATTCATTGGAAAGAAATGTGTGGACATACCCCAGGGACTTCTCACTACTAGCATCTAACTCTACTGCCTAGTACTGTTCACCCTGACTCAGAGATGGATGGTGCATGGAGTTATAAACACACCCAAAAATAAAATGTTCTTTCTCTCTATGTCTTCTTCCATGATGCTTTTAAAAACACTGCCAGGTGATTACAATTTACTTTTATCTGTGATAAAAAGACTAGGCCAATTCTAATATATCTCTATGTGCTGTGGTTGGTCATTCCACAAACCATCATTATTCATATGTATGTACACATGCTAAGTTATAGCATAGAAAAGTCTCTAAATATTCAGTCTGCCCCAACATTTAATATTTTTAATGGTCCTCTACTTGAATATGTTTCTTGAACATCTCAGTTWCCGTTCTTGTGTTTGCTTYTGCTCCACAGTATTTCACTTATCTGATAGACACTATTTTTATGTAGAATGGACAAGAATTTTAACATCCCTTCATTCTGTACTTTCATGGTAATTGGTTAAAGGYTGAACTTCAAAATCTTGTTGGTCTTTTCCCATTCAATTGTAWTCTGATTCTTGAAAAATTCCTGTCTGGAATTTATATACATGCTTTTTCTCTTTTTTAAACATGAGCCTTTTCAAGGCTTTTAATCTCTGTCTTTAAATAAATTTGGCCCATTTTGCTTTACTGCAGCCTTGTATTTGGATTTCCAATTATACAGCTGCACATATATATGCATATATGCATATATGCTGCCTGCATATATATATATATATATATATATATATATATGTTGCCTTGTTTACCGTCACTTCCATGCTTCATTAAATGTTTACATATTTTTATTGCCTGAAATTTCTACTGTTTAGTTATATATTTTACCAGATTACATTAACAAGATTGACTTTGACAAGCACCTCTATTTTTTCCCTATAATAGCCTTTAAACATTATATTTATTTATTCAAATTTCTATTACTCACTATTTCTATCACCTGCATGAGATAAATAATGCCTGCCTCTCTAAATCCCACAGAAAACTTTACCTCATCCTTCAGTTCAATTTTCCCTCTGCTTTTAATAATCAAATTGTCATCTGAGCCAATAGAAGTGTTGTACAATATTTCCGATAATTCCAAGGGCTGGTGAACTGCAGCAACCAAATGGCTATAGGTTAATCACAACCTGCTACAAAGTTTTCTCCTCTATTGCATCTGCTTGCAATATGTCCCAGTTGCTTCTCATTTCTGACAAAAGCAGAAATAAGTCCACACAAAACAGTTTTGTAATAAACCTCTAAAAAATTATCAAAACAAACCATCAAAATTTTTCTCTTTTTTTAGTTGTTTTCCAGTGCACAGAATTTTCTAGTAACACCAGAGTTAAAACATGGAGAAAGCATGGACTTAAGTTCCCCACAGCATCTTGCCTTTGCTTAAGTTATCAAACTCTGATAACACCTATCCTGACCACAGGAAACTTGTTCTCAGTGCCTGCTTATCTCCAATGGCTTTGGGTCCAGAGCAACATGGGAAAAATATCCTGAACACCCACGAGGAGGATTCTGAAGGGGAAAGGATGGACTATCCTTTAATCATCCTTGTAAAAATCATGCTTTTGTGTTGTAAGCAAAGCAAKAATATATCAAGCTGGAAGGTGAATRAGCAGKAGTGTTCCTACATAGTTAAAGGGAGATACCTTTAGTAGKGTTCCTGGTTTTGTTCTGCCATTGAGCTGACCCTTAAACATCATCTCACCTATATATACTTAACACTTATATGCAGTCTGAATTTATATTTCTCTCTCTATATATATATATAAAAATATATTATATCTTATATATTTTATATATTTTTTAAAATATGTATTTGGAACAAACTGTATTGATGGTACCTAAAACATCCTCACAGAGCTGGTAGATAWGAAATGAAGAAACTCATGAAGTCTCTGGACCACAGGCTGGAGTCCAAGCAGTTATTATGAGTATCTCAAACGATATGCAGATTTTGGCAGCTGCAAACAGCCTAGAAATTAACCTATATACATATATTTTTAGATAAGTAACTTTTAACACCAGAAGAACAATTTTTGTCCCTAATTTTAATGTTCTTCATAATGCAAATAAAAGAACCCCAGCTAAGAAATATTACTTCTGCTGTTGCAACAGAATGCCCTTTAGAATGATGTCTAACCTTGACTAAAAAGGCTGAAAYTGTAAGAATTCATCACAAACCTAGATCAGTTAAACAAAGATGTATTACTTCCATGTTAAAAGCCTACTCTTGTTCAGTTTCAGCATCTAACTATCAAATCTCACTAGGCCTATTTCTGTCAATTTAAAGGAGTACCTGCCAACAAAAAAACCCAAACCAACAAACCTGCAACATATTTATTTCTAGGCCATCATCTTGAAAGTTCAAATGTCTGTGCATAAGAGAGTGTGATTTTCTTTACCAACAGAAAATTTCAGGACTGTCCATATCTTGAAGGAAAACACTTCCCATAGTCCTTAGTGATATTTCCTTAACAGTTCTCCATCACTTTCTTCTAGAAAACAAGATTGGACATTAGGATCATAATTGGACGTATAGTTAGGACAAATAAAATTTGAGCACTTTGTTAAGTAATCAGAATAAAAAGCAATGCATAAAATGAAACAAAATATCTATTCACTAAAAAATAATCTTCATAAATATTCTTCACATTACTCCCTAGGGAGAAGAAAAAAATAAAAAAATAAAAAAAGCACCAAAACCCAATAAATCAAACAACCCAAAACAACCAAACCAAACCAAACAACTCTAAAAAAGAAAAAATAAAAGAGATTCCAACAAGTTTCCATTATTTTTTAATCAAATATAATCAARTATATCAAATATAATCAAATATTTTTCGTATTTGATGTGCAAAGGAATGAGGGCTAAAATAAAAGGGACAAAACTAATGCAAGCAATTTAAACACTAATACCACAAGTTTGCCTTGGAGGCCTTGGGATCTAATTATTGCTTAATTACATTACATAAGAAATCAAGAGGGCTTTCCAAGGTGATAAAAAACAGAGCTATCCAGTATTATATTTTTATTAATTTTACCATAACCACATTCAGATGCATTATCATGTTAGGTGTTTTACACTTACTAGAACAAAAGCAGTCTGTAACACATGGCAGACAGTTTAGGAATAAAGAAGGAAAAAGAGATGGAAAAAGACTCATAAATGGATATTGGGACTGAGAATATGAAAAAAACAATAGTAATTACAGTTAGGTTGGCCTGAACAGCCTCAGAATATACACAAGTACTTTATTTAATRWCACAGAATCACACRGAGTGGTTGGGATTGGAAGGGACCTGTGGACATCACCCAGAGCAACCCCTTGCTAAAGTAAGTTCACACAGGGCAGCCTGCACAGGATTGTGTTCAGATGGGTTATGAGTATCTCCAGGGGAGACTCCAGAACATCTCTGGGCAGCCTGTTCCAGTGCTCAGTCACCCTCAAACCAAAGAAGTTTCTCTGCATCTTCAGCTGGAACTTCCTGCGTTTCAGTTTTCTCCAGTTGCCYTGCATCCTGTCACTGGGCACCTCTGAAAAGAGACTGAAAAGTTCCCATCCTCTGGGTACYCATCTTTAAGATATTTGCATTGATAAGATCTCTGCACACTTATCTCTTCTCCAGCATAAACAAGCTGGGCTATCTCATTCACTTTTCRCATGCCAAGCCATTGTTTGCTGGCAATGCAATAAGAGATTGGATAAAAAGTAKTCTGTTTGAAATTTTAAAGCAAAAAGGAACATTCTTGTAGTTATTGTTATTCTCTGGTTGAAAATAACCATACAGTAAAGCAGAAAATAAATACAGATGTCCGAAAAATCCGAGATGTATCCTTACTTAGAAACAAACCAAAAACAAATGCTGCTTTCACATGCAGACATTTTGCAAATATCATGGAGGCACTGGTGGGYTCTCAAGATGGTTAATCTGTCCATTCTCCTGGACTTATTTACTGGATGTAAATGCATAATTTTCTCAAAATGTCTAAATTGCAAGGTAACTACATGGTTTTGTGCTGGTGCTTAAMCACCATCATAATATATATAAGATATAATCCACTAGAAAGCAAATATAAAGCTAAAATATTTTCCAAGATCTGGATATGTAACTGCTTTGTTTCAGGGGAATATAAATTATGCATATTTATCAGTTTGTTCCTTAATACTTTAACTTAATAAACACCTACTTCTCATTTCCTTGAAAAGAGCTCTAGAATTGTGTAAAATATAAATTATGGCCTGGATTTCCATTTTTATCAGAGGTGCTGAACAACAGCATCTGTAGATATGTATTGAAATTAATTAGTTTGAACCSAGCAAAATATAATAAGCTGTCTTCTGTGTTATTTTAGTAGTTTCTTGAGAAAACAAGAAAAAATATCCAAYATAATCATATAAGTTTTAATACAACAGGATCTGTGAAATCTCTATGATTCTCAGATTATATTCAGTTCTTTGGGATTTTCTTATAACAATTGAGGAACTTGCTTTTCCTGTCATCATTTAGTTAAAAGCCTTTAGCAGAAAAAAGAAAAACAGAACCCAATTGTCACATTCTCTGGTTTTCTCTAAGGCAAAGATCAACTGGAGTTCACATTTTAACAAGGAGCAGGACAGACTATTGATCTGCTCTACAGGAAGCAGAGTAGATAAATGACTGATGCCATGGTGGAGCAGTGAGGATCACTCCGGGGATGAGCCCAAATAATTTGGATGTATTTTTCTCATTCAGTTCTAAATCTTACAGTCCTGTTCTCCATGTCACAAGGTTACAACAGTTTTACTTTTACAGAGGCAACTATTGGACCCTTAACTGCCTGAATTTTTACAATTTTAACACATCATAGTGCTCCTAGATCTCCCAGATCCAATTCTTGATTTGATCAAGAAAAATATAAAAGCTATCCACAAGTCAGCCTAAGCAGGAGCACAGTGTTATTTTTAATATGGGATATATTCATTACAGTAGAGGATTTGTGGATTTTGTGTTTTAGTATATGTTATTGAATTCTGGAGGACAATGAAGTACTAAATGGTTTTGACAAACTCATGGGTATCTAGGGAAGTACACTRGCACTGCACACCAATCCTTTTAAAGTGCTTTGAACATTCCAGATATCCTAARGTTTTGTTAACTTCATATGACTTCCGAGCAAGGTGTAATAGGGTTTTTCAACAGTCATTCACAAGGATTTACAAAAATCTATTTACTTCCTACTTGACATGTAACTACTGAAATACCATTAGTATTTTGCAAGCCTTTGTAATTTTCAGTAGCTGTCAGTAAGCTTCTGAAAACACAAAAATAATAACAATCTGAAATGCCTGTGAGATGTTGGATGAGTTTTCAATTGCCCTGAAAGTTTCTGTCTATAATGCATATAATCACAGCATATTTGAGATTGTAAGGGCTCTCCTGAGATCACCTAGTCCAATACACAAAGCTAAAGCAGAGTAGTTTCAAGAAGGCTCTCCAGTATCATGTCCAGATGGGTTTTCAATATTTCTACTGATGCAGACTCCATAATCTCCCTGGGCATCCTGTTCCAGTGCTTAGTCACCCTCTCCATGGAAAGTATATTCTTGTGTTCAGATTCAAATTCTTGTTTTGCTAGTTTGTGTCGATTACTTTCTGTCCTGTCATTGGGCACCMCTGAAAAAGAATCTGTCTCTGTCTTCTTTGCACATTCCTATTGGTTATTTAAATACAGGGATGAGAGCCCAGTGAGCTTTTCTTTCTTCAGACTGAATAATCCCAACGTTCTCATCCTTTCCTCAGATGAAAGATGCTTCAATCCTTTAATCATATTCTTGTACTGAGGAGTCCAGCMCTGGAYACAYTAGAGTGRATATAAGATAATCACATTGCTTCAAAAATTATTTATTAATTATTAAATTAGTAAATTTCTCCCCACAGTCCATCTTTGCTTACAACATAGAATTAGTCACCCTCAAATTAAAATGCTTCACAGGAGCACCATACATGGCTACTTCTTTTTCCTGTATTTTTTTTTCATTTTAAATGGGACTGGAATTCCCTTTTCAGAGGAGAACTGAATGCCCTGAAATATCTTCAGTGTGAAGAAGATATAAGTTGTTGCACTAAAGCATTCATAAAATGGAAACCTCACACCCAGCAGAAATCCTTTTTTGGTACTGTTTTGGTTTAGCATTTGGTAGGTCATGTTTGAACCATATGTTTACTTAGACATAGCTCTATTAAAAGATAGCACCTCTTTTCACCAAATCCTGTCTCACTGACACTGAAGTAGACAAGAAAATATCTTTGTTGTTCTCAAAGTATAAKATCTCCAAGGTGACAGTGAAAACAAGAAAAAGTAAAGGTAATAGAGTGCAGTAAAATCTTAGGAAAATAAATTGCATTGGCATGTGTGAAGAGGAAAGCACAAAAGTCTTGGTCTTTTTTTGGGGGGATGTGTTTGGAATTCTGATTTGCAGTACCACGTGCCATTATAGTAAGTGTACTAATTACTGTATCTAATGAATTGCATTAGGGGTGGGAAAGAATCACGTCCTAACAAGTGAATATTTACAATAAATGCAAGGATGTAAATTTTGAGGAAACCTGTAGAAAAGCATGCTTTCTCCTGCATGAATTTAAATTTCAACACTGTACAATCCCAGTCTCACAAAGACATATCACAAAGATTTTCAAATATCTTGCTCCAGATCATATGAATAGCATTAAACATTCAAATCAGCTTGACTTCAGATACTATCAAGTGAATCAACTGGAATATTTAGTATTTTCATTTGTGGTTCATGTTTTTAGGTAGTACTTCTAGTCTTTTTTTTTATTGTAGGCAGACTCAGACATAGATATTTCCTATGAATATAGGAAAATAAAAGTGAGCATATGTAACAGGTTTTGTCCATTTCCAAAAGGTTATAAATACCTTTTAACCAATGTTTGCAGAGGAAAGGCATAACAACTAGTCAAATACAGAAGACTTTGTAGGTATCATTCAGGATTTCCAATCACTGTAAAAGGCTGCCATCTACTGGAAAATATTTAATTAAATCCTAAAGCCATCCTTAGGMCTGTCCATCAAATATGGGAATCCTCTTATTGTCAATGAAAAAAAGAAGAATCCTTTGATATTTCAAGATGCCTCTTTTTGGTCCTTGAGATTAATGATTAAACAATTTGCATAGGACAAGTGGTTTCAGACTGTAGAAGAGCAGAAATGAAGAACTAAAATTTTACATTGTTTTTTGWCAGAGGGCATAGCTTAAAATTAAATACATGAATACTTCATTTAATGTCAGATAAATTCTAACTTCCTTCAACCTGAAGGACAGATATCCATTTTTTATGAAAGAAATGAATGACTCTGATTAATCATAAAATGTTTAGCRAGATTCAGTATTTTGTAGTCAGACAGTGAGAGTTTTTATCTTCCAGAAGTCATTGAAAATGACRTTTAGAAAAATTTGGAGGTCATTAGGTGAGCAATATGCAGGGAATTTTTGAAGATCATTTAATTAAGAAAGACATAGCACAGCATTTCTCCACCTCTGTTCTCTTCTTGTAAAGGAAAAGGAGGTAGCACTGTGGAGTTACCCCAGGCCAGCTCATCAGATGTACAGAGAYAGTAGAGCCATGAAGTTACTTGGTCCCTTTCAAGAATGAATTTTTTCTGTGGGTTCTTGGACCTGTTTATTAATAAGAATGATGCTTGGTTCTTTCTTATCACAGCCAGGGTCAGCAGGGCAAAGGATAATGTTGCCTTCTGTTCCACATACAGCCCTTGAATTACTCCAATCTAAACCTGTCCCTAGACATATATATTCACAAACAAAGTGAAATGAAAAAGAAAATTCTGTGGGTTGGAACTCACTTGTTTATAGACACCTATTTTAAAATTGCTGTTACCAGGACTATCTAATAATTTATTTTCCTTAAGAAGCTGGACATTTAATTATGCACCTTAATGCTTAAAATGAAAATAAGAAATTTGACTCAAATACCTTTATTAACATCTAGTGTGTATTATAAATGTAGTTAAGGCAGTTCCAATTAGTTACCTATTAAATGGCAATCATTTAGCRATTAAGTTAAATACACCCAAGCATTACAGAGTATAATCCTAAGAAAAGTAAAACTGAATTTCAGAATGGAACCAACTGTGTATCAAGGAAAGCAGATCTAATGACCATTTCAGGAAAAGGAGAAAGACCTGGGAAAGACCTCAGTTTTGGTGTTCTATATTTCTGTTTGAGAGTTTTGAGAGTGTAAACCTCTGTGCTGTATTTGCTTTACATCTCAGAGCCCTTATTTATTGTTTTGSTTGAAATCTGACTATTTGTTTGATTAAGCAATCCTTTTGTCTATATTAAKTTTAGCTGATGAAAGAAGCAGTCAAATTGATTTAAATAATTTTTCTGACAACAGAGAAGTGTTTTTTCATGCTTAAGCCATAYCAAAAATTGAATTACTGCCTTTAAAAGAACACACTAACAGTCCTCATGGCTTGTGAGAAGAAGCTTAAATATTTRCTTTGAAAAGGTGGCAAAAAATATAATGAGAAATTCACATGTACAAAGGTTTTGTCATAAAATTCTCTAATGGGAAGATATTTTATCAAGAATTTATTTTGTCATCACTACTGATGGTATTTTTGAATTTATTCATCTTAAAAAAGATCTAGAAAGAGGGAATTTACATGCAAAAGAATACATGTAAATAGTCTTTTGTTTAAAAGTAAAATTAAGCCAAAAAAACTAACTCTTATCCAAAAATTATTGACCTACGTGCAAATGAACTGGCTGAAAATATTGCATTATTTTGTCCATTAAAAAAGCATTCAGACAAAATATTTAACAACAAGGAATAAAACCAAGAGACCTGAAACTCTCAATAAGTGGTAGATTTCACAAACACAAGGAGAGAAAGAGCCTCAAATAGAGATGTCTATATGATTTATGCCTAAAAGCTATTAATCTTGCATTTGGAAATAAKAAAGAAAATGTAAGAATGACACAACTCTTAGTATCTCAGGCTGCAGCCTTACACTTCCTTTATGTTTTCTTTCCTATTTTGTCAGTACCCACAACTTCTCTGAGCAAGCTGTTCCAGTGCCTCATCAGCCTCACAGTAAAGAATTTTTTTCTTATATCTAAACTAAACCTACTCTTTTTCAGTTTGAAGTCATTCCCACTATCCTGTCCCTCCAYGCTTATGTAAAATGTCCCTCTCCAGTTTTCTTGTGGGGAATATGAATCCCTTCAGATTCTGGAAGGCTGCAATAAGTTCTTCCTGAAAACAGAAAAAATCCAAACTGAACACATCCAATCCACAGAAGGAGAGGTGCTCCAGCCCTATAATAAACTTTGYGGCTCTCCTTTAATTTTTTTAAGGCCAGGTTGGATGCAGCTCTGAGCAAYGTGGTCTATRGCAAGGGTTTGGAACTAGATGAACTTTCTTTAAGGTCCCATCTGACCCATACCATCCTATGATTATCTGCTCGAAAAAATTTCTCCTTTAGAAGGAAATATTGGACYGTTACATGTAAGAATTATGAGGAAGAAGGCAACAGAAAACAGAGACAATACAGAAAGCTCTTGTGAAAGAAGAAAGTTTGCACAAACCCAAAAAAAACCCCAAAACAAAATGCAAAAAAGCCTGCCACTTTAAAATTTGTACATATGTAAGAGAGTGGCTGGAGACCCCAGAGAACCAAACTTGTCAGGCTCTCAGCTTTCATGCTGAGATGGAGTGTGCTGACATAACTGCCTTAATATTTAAAACTCTCCTCTCTTCTGGCTATTGATTTGGAGAATAACTCATGCAAYACAGTTATATGCTGTAGAAGTCTGTTGAAGAGGTCTGCATACCATGTGGAAAATGTGACTCTTGCAGCTAACACTAACTGACACTGGTGACTGGGASAGACTGATAAGATTCGCTAGAGGGAAAGAGGAGTTATTATACCAAAATAATAGGATTCAATCRTTGCCTCACTTGAGCCTTACCCAGTCTTGACAGAAGTAGCTTGACACAGTTTATAAAYAGTTTAGAGGAAAACACAGGGAAACAGATGTGCTCTTTCTTACAAAAGGCAAATACACTTCATATACTGGGAGATTCTGAACTAGTYGTAGCAAATGCATCTGGATTCAGATGCTGCGACTTCTGAATTATGGTAGAGTTATTAAKCTTTATAATCCTAATCAAGGGTCTCAGCCCAGAGAAATAAAGTCTAGATTTGTTCTAGTACTTTTATGCCTGATCCTTATACCAGTAAATCAACATTCTTTTTCACACAGGGAAAAAAAATTCTGGAAACACTACACTGATCATGAGAAAGCAGCTCAGTAGTAGATACATTAAGCAGACTGTTCTATGTAACAAAGAGATCAAAATGAATTTGGGTGTGGAAGGATTATGTTTCAGGACAATTTACAGACATATCCTTTCTGAATCTCTSTTTGAAGAAAGAACAATGAAATCTGCTGTTCTTTTTTGTTTTAGTTCCTTTAGTCACCAAGAGCCACGGACATAAGACAGCCTTTTTATAGCAGATATGACAGTAACCAAGTGAAATCACTGTCTTTTAAAAAGATGATTTTTACAAAACCCACATGAAATATCCCAGTTTGCTGACACATTTTGCCCTGACAGTGTTAGTCAGTGACATCATACTCACCTGTTGTCTGGTTATTTGGGAAGGATCTGATACGATTTATCTTATTTTAAGCAGTGCCTCCTTCTCTCCACSTTGTGCAAATCCTGCTGATACTCTTCTTAAACCTAATGAATATACCAAGTTACTTTCACAATCTGAATTCAGACCAGTCCAAATCATCATATTCCTGAAGATAGTGGATGTAGCAGATGCATTTAGTGTACATGACAATTATTTGAGTTCTTCTGTTAAATCTCTATGTACCTGACAAAGTAATAACACCTTAAAATTCTAGTTAACATTAGTTTTAGCATTTTCATATTTAAATCTTCCTTCCAGACTATAAAACTTCACCAAAAACAAACTGTGAAGTATAACCACCGTGGCCTAAAGAGAACAGAATATGGCAGGTGAACATTCTAAATGCAATTACAAAAATACCAGCTGAATGAAAGCAATGTGGCCAGAGCGTTTGAGAAATAATGCTGACATATGAGATGTTTGCAATATTATTAAGAACACATTAACTTGGGTCACAGGTTGAAAGATATCACAAACTGGCMTTTGCAGTCCTACAACGATGGGATTGATTTGAATGGATTTTCCTGTGAATGGTGTAGTGACAGGTGCTAGATGTGTTTACATTTTCATTAGTGATATGGAAAAGAACAATACACTAAATATTACCTAAATTGAAATATTGCCTTAAAGTAAGCATTTTGTAAATATCTCCAACATATAAAAAGATTATAAATACTTACAAACATGAACAGCAAATGATCTAAAAGAAGAATGACACTGGAAGATCTTCAAGAAAAAATAATCAGAAAAAATCAGGAATTCTGTGTTTCTGTTTAACATCTTAGATATGTAGAATTGCCTACAAAAAGCAAACATAAGAGTCTTCTTGTTTAGGTATAAAATGGAAATAATGATAATGGAATGAGTAGAGATAATCCTGCAAAAAGCATCTGAAGTTGAACTTAAAACCCTTGGAAATATTTATTTGGGTAATTTTAATTACAGAAAAGGGAATGTCTAAGTGTCTATTTTTTGTATGAGGCCAGAGTGAAAATATTGCAAGAGATGTTCACAGTTAATCTTCAAGGTTAATTTTCAAAGCTCATATTGAAGACCATTTGGGGTGCCTGCACTCAACAGCAAATTACTCTCGAACAATATTCCTCATTTTTGACKTGCCAGTTAATTGATGAAGCAAGTTTCACTACCACTACTCTTCTTGACAAGGAGTGTTTTTATTCAAACCAAGATGTTACTCCTTAATTTGAGCGGGATATGAAATATTTTTTACTCTCATGGCAAACCTAGCTACTAATTTTGGAATTCAGTTCTGGATGAGGTGAAACGTAGTGGCTGAGTAAGAGAGACAGAAAGASTAATTTCTTAAACTGAGATATGTGTGCAATTGTTAACTCATCATGGTAAGTTCCCATTTTCCTCAAAGAAAAAAGGAAACAGAAGCAGGCAAAGGTCATTATACATTAATGACCATAACAAACCACATAGGAGAGCATATTTTAAAATAAAAGTTAAGATGTGTCACATAGACATTGTGACATCTCACCCCTAAAAAAGAAGTACCTAAAATTTGTAAATGCTCTTAGTCAAAAGGAATTACAGAAGTCCAAGGATACATACTAAGAAAGTATTACTGATAAATTTCACACTAGACATGGAAATTGGTGTCTTAGTCCCTGGCCCACTATTTAAGCATGTGGAAGTGAGTTTTGGATAAAGGGGTAGGGGGGAAGGGAAGGGAAGGGAAGGGAAGGGAAGGGAAGGGAAGGGAAGGGAAGGGAAGGGAAGGGAAGGGAAGGGAAGGGAAGGGATCATCTGTCCTGGTTCCAGCATTGATCCTGCTGATGAGACGTCCAGCACCCCAGCACCACCTGGGCTTGGAGATGGATACTTATGAACAGGTTTCTCAACCCTGAGGATATGTCCTTCCTTTTCTATGCAGATTAGTTATTGTGCTCAGTTTGTTCTGGAAAGAGGTCAGAAGGTTTCAGGAGTCCTATATAGTCTTGATCCCTCTCTGCAGTCCATGCCTGCTTCTTGGCTTCATTTCTGCTCTTGTGTTGTCTTGGTTTTGTGGGGTTTTTTTCGTTTGTTTGGGTT
This sequence comes from Alauda arvensis, assembly GCA_902810485.1. Classification (NCBI taxonomy): domain Eukaryota; kingdom Metazoa; phylum Chordata; class Aves; order Passeriformes; family Alaudidae; genus Alauda; species Alauda arvensis. Next base: position 73,946 of record CADDXX010000543.1, read on the forward strand.
TTTTTTCTTCA
>CADDXX010000543.1:74142-98532 GCA_902810485.1 Alauda arvensis
GACTAGAACAAGGATGTTTGTCCCAGAAAAGTGTTGCTGTACATCCACCTGGCCCCCCTCTCCAGTCAAAACTCTGTTTTTTTTTCTCATGACATATTAATGCCAACAGACCTCAGCTCTATTACTAACAATTCTTACCTGCTATGACTGYCCTTGGTTGGATTTACAGCCATCTGGCYATTGAGGGCTATTAGGGGCTAAAAMAATTAGGCCCTAATTTTCTGTGATTCTACAGATGTGCCTCCAAGATAACTGGTGAAACCAAATATAACAAGAAAGATATTTTATGTAAAATACCAAGACTCCATTGTATTATAAGTMAAAACAAAATTAGTATGTTGGCTGGAAATAAGGAATTGAGTTCAATTGTTGAAGCTGCTGTAAAATCAAGAGCAGGCATTTTTTTCTCATGGTACTTTTCAAGCTACTACCAAGCACTCCTGGAACTTCAAGAAATACTTTTTTTGAGCTGTTCGGTTTACACAGTTGTTTCAGATCATCTGTTGACTCCCAGGGACAAGATTGAAATAACTTCAGCACAGYAGGCACAGTAGGCAGGAGGAACAATGGCAAACAAGTTCAACATGTGAGAATCATACCTATAAAGTTCCTGGGGAGTATTCATAGCTACATCATTTCTAGAAGATTGATTAACTGTGGGAAATGATAAACTGCCTGGAAAAGCACATGCTGTGGAGRCAGGATATTCAAAGACATATTTCTGACACCAAAGAGASTACTGTACCAAAGCACYGCATTGCAGGTCCAAAGAAAGCAAATAGTTATGTTTGAAGATCATAACCASAGGAGTTTGTTCTTGACAAAATATAAAGAAAGGATTTGATAACCAGACAATAAATTTTGGGGGCTTTCCCCCTTCTACTATTTTATTGTAACTTCATTATTATTTCCAAAGTGTATCAGTTATGTCATTTAGGCAAAGAATCTGCATGTTTCTGAATTCAGATAGGTTTTCAAAATAAAGCTGATAATAGAAAGGATAACTATTTTAGCTTTCAACTGTGTAACCTTAATCTGTCTTTGTAATAAAGGAGTAGTAATAGTGCTTCAGTTTCTATTTAAAATAGCTGAAGAATATATATAAAAGAATATATACATTTAAGAATATATATAAATGTATTCTGTTTCTTTCTATTGAATCACTTCTTAGTTATTTGAACTCATTGAAAAGTTTTTTTTTTTTTAATAAGTATATAATTGGTTATTAAATCTCTTTTAATACCTTCTTTAAATTCATATCACAACCAACCATAATAATATTGTCAGTTTTCCAAATACATCAATGATAATACTGGTATTTTCTAGTGCCACTACGGTTTTAATATTTTTTAATTTTATGTTCCAGTTGTGGTTTAATCTTAGCCAGCAACTCACTACCATGCAACTGCCCACTCACTGCCTTCCACACCCCATGTGGGATGAGCAGAAGAATTGAAAATGAAAGTAAGACTTGTSGGTTCAGATGAGAACAGTTTAGTAATTCGAAGAAAATGAACTGTGAGAATACTGCAACTAAGAATAATAAATATTAAAAATAATGAAAAAGACAGAGCAAGGGGCAAAACCAAAGAGAAACTAATGATGCCTGAAGCTATTGCCCACCACCCATTGACAGATGTCCGTCCCATCCCCAAGCAGTGATCAGCCTTTGGGGTAGTTRAAAAAATGCCTTCGTTTTTTCTTTCTTTTTCTTTTTTTACACTAATTTTAAAAACTCATTTCAAAAAATGTGATACCTAYCATGTAGTGGTATTCTGTTGTACACAGTAAGAGAAGCTCACTTCAAAATTAGTAACACAGGCAAAGTAAGAATTAAAAGAGACTGAAGTAMTTTACCTGTCAGAGGCCATAAATTAACTATGCTTTAACACTTAGTTAAAAATATGTTTTTTAACTTTGGTGCCTCTTAATTTTGTTTCTAACTTCTGACATAAATTAAATCCTCTCAAATCAAGTTTATTCAAATAAACAGAAAATTGAATAACATACAAGTGAAAAAGGACAACAGGTTGCAAACTGTTCATTTTTATAATTTCTTGAATAAATCRTCATTGTGGTTATACAAAGCTGCTTGGCAGCTACCCTATTGTGTTATAGTATCTATCACTTATAATGTGACCAGCTTCCAAAAGGATGTTACATCAGAAGCTCACATTATTTTCAAAGTGAAGTCATAGTTTGAAAATTATGAAATGYCCATTATCTAGTAGCAACAGAATGAAAAAATTGGAATTACTATGCTATTCACAATTTATATTGCAGAATTTATTACAAGTCATTCAGAGAAAAAATTAAACTCTGTATTTGTGTGTAAAAATTTTTCTCTCGTAATCTATTCAGGAAACAAACACACATCTGCTCTTTTAACAATTTAGTTTATGTTTTAGGTAAATTGTTTTATAAACATGAGACAAAACTTAGTGTAGTGTTTTGTTGGTTTTTTTTGGCTTTTGGGGTTTTCTTTCCTATTAAAAATGCCATCATTCAGGCATTTAAAAAGTAATAATTAATCCTCAACCCCCACTTTTACAGCTTTCATGAACTAAGAATAACAATATTGTTAACATTTTTGACTGAAAACTGTTTATTTACAAGGCAGGTTGTAACTGAGGAATGATGTTGTCCTTTATGGATACTGTGTTTGATTTTTACTCAGTCTCTCAACCAATTCATGGCTGGTACTCAGAGGCAGCTCTTCACAATCTATCCTTTCCTTATCATAGAGAGCAACATCTCCACCCCTCCTTCCCAGGCTATCTCTTCTGAAAATYYTGTGSCCCTAAATTGCAGTGTCCCAGTCAYGTAACTCATTCCACCATGTTCATGTGGTAGCAAATAAATCAGAGTTTTCTAATTTCACTATGGTTCCCAACTCCTGTTCATTACCCATCCAYGTGCACTGGTGTAGTGGCACTTCAGCTGGGCTGCTGGCCCCTTCACTTTTTGGGAGGCGTGCTCTCTAATTCCTTTGGGAAGTTTAACAGGCATTTCCCTGATATTCCCTAAAGTGCTGTTGTTTCCTTGTTCCTTACTGMTGCCCACTAGAGCATCTCCTCTGGGGCAAGAATTAGATTCTTAACAGAATCTATTACCTGTTTCTGATTACCAAATACATAACAGTTTTGGTAACATGACTGGGTCTTTATTTTAATTAGTAACCTGGACTCCTCCTCCAACTTATGGACACACAATTTTTTGTTGAATGTGAAATGTTGTATCATCAAGACAGACTTACACAGGAGAAGCTCCATAAATACCATGTACTTAATATCCAGATACTCTTCAACCATATGACATCCTGAAACCCACCCTTTCACACAGGTAATAGAAAATAAAATAAAATGTCACATTCAGAGCGGGGTCTATAAGAACATAGAATTTTTTTCAGAGATTTCGGATCTTGAATGCGCCCTGAAATTTCCAAGGCTGTTTTAAAAAAATTCCTAGTTTTGATCATAAAAGAATAATAGACGATTGTTGACAGTTGAAGAAGCAGGTTTTAGACCAAAAAAAACCTATCTGATTATATTCCAGGTTCATACACATACCTCTTACTCTGTTTTTTCTCTTGTTCTACTTATTCTTTTTATAGCAAAGTGACATTCTATTTAGATCAAAATTTTAGAAGCTGTATATTTATATTAAATATTTAAATCAATCTGTATCAAGCAAACATGACCTTCCATTTTACTGAACACCTACAATTTAAATGGAGTTACTGGTGCTCAATATCTTTAAAAGCTGCATTATGTATAAGATTAGGCATTCATGTTGAAGGATTTGAATTAATAGCTGACTGTTATTTTCCTCCTTCTCTAGTACTTATTGTTTGTATTTTCGTTATAAATTTGTTACTGAAAAAGATATTGCAGATTCTGTTGCACTGCAACAGAACCAGCTTCTTATTTTTTTTATTCCCAAAAATATTGTTTGTCAGTGCCCCAATTTTTTTATTGCCAAAAATATGGTTTGCGTTTATGAACTTCTTTAGTACTTTTATCTTGTTAAAATAGTTATATTAGTATCTCTTCTTTCTTAAAATTAGTATGTTCAGTTAGCCTGAGTAGCTAAAAGGAAAAGATTGCAAGATAGATCAGAAAAATGTTTTTCCAAGACCTTTATTTTAAAAACTGCAACAGAATGATTACAAAACATTTTAATGCATAGAACTATGGTCCTTTMATTTTTAGTCCAAAATTGAACACTAAGTGAATTTTCTAGAAAAGTTGATCTTCAGCCAGATACAAATTACAAATGTTATGTAACCCTTTATGCAATGATTGAGGTATACTTGAATCTAGTATGAAATATTCATGCTATAATGATAATAGTGAAGAGAAATGTAAACACAAAAGGTTTCAGAAGTAGCTGAAAACTCGGAGATGTGAACACACAGTCATGATTTAAAAGGGACAGCCAGAATAAATGCTTTCACATTCCTTTTATTCCAGTGGCAATAAACTAACAGAAGATTACTTGGCCTGCATAAGCAAAACAGAAAAGTTTGACATATTGCAGTTCTTACCAATTGCATATTTCCAGTGTGTTTTTCCAACCACCATTGCAGTAAACAAGCTTATAAGGATCCAACAGTGTATGGCCAAGTGTAGGAACGATTTTATGCACACAGATTTGCATAAGATTATAGCATAAAGGCTCTAACTCATATTTAAGTATTATAGAATAAGTATGAAAGTAATTATTTGGTATTTGACTTATTCATCAAATATTGAATGGACGATTTTTACAAGGGTGAACTGAGACATGAGAGTATTTAGTTTTGAAGTAAGTGACATATTAAATGTTATGGCTTGATTTTGACTAATGATTCATATAATACATTTTTATTTCCACATATAAACATTATTTTAAAAGTTTGTTTCAGCTTYATAAAAATTAAAGTTTTAGAAGAGTTCTGACTTTTTGCTTTCTCTGTCTTTAGAGAAAATGCTTCAATTTGAGATGTAACAAAGGCACATTAAAAAGTAATCAATCAAAGGATGTTGATTTTCAGCCATCACATTTGACTYTATATTGACATCTCATGTACTAAGTGTTTATTCTGTGCTTACTATTAAAGCAAATCACTGCCTGTTGCCAACTGAATGAACAGCAGACTACAGTTCTAACTGTAAGTAAAAGGAAAGTTGTTTCAGATACAAGAAAAAAGGAAATCCCGACAAACTAACCAACCACAAAAACCCCCTAAAATTTCCCAAACCAAAAAACTGAGAAAGAAGAATTTAAAATAAAATGAAAGAATAAATCAAATTTAGATCTAAGTGACATAAGAATTTAAGAAAGGATCCTGAAATATTTCAAAAAGGGAAGTGCAAGAAGGCTGAATAGACTATACTTCCATTCTCATGCAGACAATAAGGGTATTCCTTGCAATAAAATTTACAGTGCCCATATTAGCACTGTACCCTTGGCAAAGAGAAAGCTACATTCTAAATTTACAGTCATTAAACCATATTTTATTATTTCTTTTAGGTGTCATAAATATTATTTTAATAGATATTTTACATATAATTGGAGAAACAGTGGTTCAAAAGGTATAAATTTCTACACACAGCTCTCTTTTCAGTTAATTTCYCAAGTTAAATATGCTGACGGAAAAAGTTCACATAAATTATTTTCCTGTTAATAAGAATCAGTCTTAAGAAAAAACTAAGCTTTTGTACTAAATTTAACCTTTATTATCTGTTCCATCATCATGAGTGTTTCCAGTTCTGTAATCATCTGTACTGAAGGTCAGACATAAATCCAAAAAATTGACTATGAAAATTTCCCCCATTCCCTATGGACAGACCAACATTCTTATCACAAGCAATGCTATTTCTATACCCTTCCCAGGCATTAAAATTGCTCAAACTGATAACATTTGTGATCTACAGAGWGAATCTGCAGTGTTATCCTGGTTCTGGAATGGTAGTCTCCAATTTAGCACTCCCACTAAAACCATGCCACTGCTYCCTCCCACTCCTCCAAGTGGAAGTAGAAAAGGCAAAGATCACAGGTCGAGACAAGAACACTTAACTAGAATCAACAATGAGGGAATGAAAAAACAATGACAGCAACAATATTGACACAAAAAGTTTAAATCAAAGAAATTATTTACATAGAAAGGCTACAACAATAAGCAGACACTGATCTGCTCTTCTCTACCACATTTTCTCCTGACCAGGCAGAACACCCTTCTCCTCAGAAACAGAAGTCCTTTTCCCTTGCCCCCATTATTGGCATGAGGTGGTAATSAAATAACATCAGGATCCTGGCCACTCCTGGCTATTGCAAAAAATTAACTGTGCCCTGGCCAAAAACAAGGTCAAATATTCACTAATCATTYTGTTTTCTTAATAATTAAAATGAGAATAACAAAAGGTTATACAAAGGTGTAGGGTTTTAGGAGATGAGATTTTAYGTGACAATGGAAAACTGTTTGAAAAAGTGAATTTATTTGTGGCAATCCTTTGAAATTCCCAGAGTCTAATTGTTTAATTAATACAGACCATTGCTTTTAATTGTACTAAGATTAAAATATTCCTTCTTTTATTATTGTTACCATAGACTTTGCTCTCATTTATGCAGTTTTAAAAAAATATTCTTTATATATTTTATTTCTCTTCTATCACTGACAGAAAACTCGGCATTTTTTTTTCCCAGTCAGGTCTGGCACTTATGGAAGAAAATATAACCAATCTTTTCTTTACCTAGTGATCTGGAAAAGCAGGCCTTCTCATTCACAGAATACATTTTGACAACAGTGAAGTTTCAAAATACTGATATCAGAAAACCAAATATTTTCATTTTAACATGATTAATCTAGCACACTTCCTTCTACCTAAAATTAATTATTAAACAATAGAAAAAATATTAGCTCAATATTTTACAAGAACAAGGGAGATCTCAAATGGGTCTGTGGAGCAAGACATTTCATACTATTGGATCCAAAGCTAGTTGATATAACATATATAGAAGATATTTCATTCTGTAGTATGAAGCTGATTGCCATATGCAAAGGTTTATATATTAAAAAATGTGTTATTAAATACAGGGAAAGAATAGAAACTTATGGATATCTAATGCTTCCTTAGTTCATCCACTTCCCAYCAGATAACAAATGCAACCATCAGAGTTTAACAGTTTATTTAATTAAATACTGATGATGAAACCAAATGTAAGGTGAGAACAATACAAATTATTTGGGAAAAATGTTAAGGTTTATAGGTAAAGTGCACTTGCTAATGATTTCTTAAGCATACATCTTCCGCTATACAGCCAGATAAATAAATTAGGAGTCCAGTGAAATAACTCTTGATTATCAGTGATTTAAATGATTTTCTGTGACAAAAGGTGGACCTTCCCTGTAAAACTGAAAGGTCAAATTTCCCAAGAAGAAATGTAATTCACGCACTAGAAGGACATCCTTAAAWRGGAAGAAAAGGGATTCTTTTCATCYACCAGTCATACTGTTACAAGTCATATAGTATCTCATGGAGAAATCCAGCTCATGTACTGAGAGATGCCTTGGGACATAATGTCAATAAGGTTAGAAAGACAGAAAGCTTGGTTTTTACARATGTGTCTTCCTTGAGTCCTGCCATACTCTTCACAGACCCTTTCTGCCACCTGATTAATTTTCTTTGCTTCTAACATCCAACCAAAAGATCTAAAACATGTAGCTGTACTTTTGTGCTGAATAACATTTGCTCATGATACTGCAAGACATGTAACTGCACCATGGAGAGAACCAGGAATTAGTTCTGCATGTTTAACCAAAACTCTGTGTTGTTTCTTAGAGCCTGATACATCATATACATATCAACATCATAGACATCATCAACAGATGGCTCCACTGCTGTGGTCAAATGCAGTCACCACCCACACGGTTAAATTGTGTKCTCCTTCAACATGAATATTGCTATTTTCTCATGGGACATTTCTATTTTCCTRAATATGGCAACATTAAAATATTTTGGAGCATGTATTTTCAGAAAGAAAATGGCCTTTCATCTTCAAGGTATCTTTTACTTCAGATGTAGATTAGTCTTCTTTTAAAACTTACCACTGTTTTTTTCCCAGGCATTGTTCAAGTAATCCCTAGTAAATTTTTTGCACACATTATTTTTACGGTCTGATTTTGTGATTCCTCAAGGATAAAAGAAACATGGAAATAGTAAAAGAACATAGATACATTTTCTATATTTTATTTATAAATATATAAACATRTGGAAATATTTTCATATGCATTTTAATACATAAACATTAGCTACTTGTTATTAAAATAATGTTAATAATKACAGTGTGAAATGTACATATTTTTCACACTTYGTATTCAGCTAATGAAGAATGTTTAAAGCAGTGGCATTACTGGTATGCTTAGAGTTCRCAGAAATGGAAGTCTGCAGAGATAAAAGTGCTGTCCCCATCTCCCAAAGTAGTGGTTTYCTAAATTAGTCAAATAATTTACAGYCTCAGAYTTCTGATCTTTTTACTGGTTTTGTTGGGTTTAGTTTATTGTTTGGGGKTTTTTGATTGGTTGGGYTGTYCAKAGAGTTACTGTAACATGTAAGAACAGACATTAATTCCCACTATTGWACATATTTGCTAGTTTTTGTTATTATTTGTGCAGCATTGTTCCTCATTTCTACTTTTCACCTCTTTAATTTTCATTTTTACTACTAAATATTGCATTACTTTCAGCAGCAGTGATTTCTCACATGCATTTTGACAAGCTGCTAACTATAATCTAGAAGTTACAGCAAAGAAATATCAATAAGCAAATGAGAATAAACTAGTTTATTTAAAAACAAGAAAAATATTTGTATATTAAAATATACAAATATTTTGTGTTCCAGTTTCTACAGAAAATGAAATTTATKGTTTTCTTTAAGAAACCCAGATAATCAGAAAAATAATTTGTTGTGATCAGTCCTTAATATTTGCATGGCAACAATGTCCCAAAGCTCCAACAAATAATTTAAATTTTGCTGGGCTAGATGGAAATATATATGAAAACATAGGTTTACCCTTTGAAAGATCAGATTCAGGCCAGATATTGCAAATTTTKATGAAATCCTGTAATGTTATATTTGCATTAGATCTTATTCAGTTAGCAWGAGCATTAGCCCTGTTAATAAAAATTATGCTTGCAAAACAGTGCAAATATTTGTACTCTTCAAAGTGATAATAAACAGTCACATTATGTCATTGCAAATACTGTACACACTTGTCAAAAACTATAAAAAATGGAAATTAATATTTACCCTGTTCCCTTTGAAAACAAGACCATAACAAGAAATAATGTGAAGTTTTAAGTGAACTTAATGATTCTGAAATAACATTGRGCTTAACACTAGAAGCACTAGAAATAATATTGTGCTTTTTGCTTGTTTGAATCATCTTTTGGTTGCAAATGCAGATTGAATTCCAAATATAGCTTCAGCTGTTGTTACAGCTTGACAATTTTTTTGAAACAAGCTCAGAAGAGGAAATATTAAGTGCCTGATGAACCACAATTTCTAATAATTTTCTAAGGGAAAGTTATGAAAGCATTCAAATAGGGCATAATATAGAAATTGATTTTAAAAAATTCTTGATTGAAAAATGCAAGTCTCCACAAAATCTCTAGAATGACTGCTTAAAGTTGATTCAGTAGAGACTACTTCAGATTCTAAATTCAAGTTGGAGGGTTGTGGAAGAAGAGAGATTTTTAGAGATAGCAATTCTTCATGTGTGTCATGGTTTGACAGATGCCAGACACCCACAAAAGCTCACTTACCCTCCCCTGCAACTGGACAGAGGAGTGTCGGAGTTACCTCTTCTGAGATTAACCCCAGCAGTGTGAAAGGCTGTTTTCTCACTGCCCGTGCTTGGAAGAAGGAATCGGAGAACGTCTGGGTTGCGKTTTGCAGATGTTTATTTTAGAAATCTTATCTCTAGGTTCAGTCTGTCCAGCGTGAAGTTCACAGGCAGCTGGAAGAATGGAATCTCCCCAGCCCATGAAAGCACCTGGGTTTTTATACTCTAAACTACATTAACATTGTTTTTCTCTAAACTCCAATAACTAAAATCCATGCCATGCAGTGAAATTGCACTTTCACCCAATCCCAAAAAAAAATCACCCTTTGCAAAGAGGAAGGGGAAAAGGAAGACAGGAAAATGTGCTTTTATCACATTGATCTGCCTCCATCTTGGCCCCATTTTACCTATACAGCAAAATCTAAAAACCCTACTTTCTCACCCAGTGACATAACAAAAATCACACAAATCAAACTTTCATGACCTTCAAATCCCCAGACAGCCCTGGCAGCCTTTCCCACGGGGTCAGATCAAAGCCACCACTGTCTGTGACACAGGCCAAGGAGGACCAGCCCCCTCATCCTGGTTGCTGCCCATCCAGGAGACCCAGAGTGATACTCTGGTCTCCCACAAGGAGGGGAAATATAATGAAGGATTAATGGGTGAAAACACTCATCAATTAMCATCAAGGGCAAAACAGGCTCAAATTAGAGATATAAAGTGAAAGTATTACTATCAAGATCAGATCAGGAAAATGAGAAGTAAAATAAGCCCTTAAAATGCCATTTTACTATGCCCCCCAACCTATCCCTCTGATAGTGGACGGAGACAGGGAATGGGAGCTTTGGTCAGTTTATCACTCGTGGCTTTTCTCACTGCTCAGGGAGAGGAGTCATTCYCCTACTGCATGATGGGGTCCCTCCCATAGAAGACAGTTCTTCATGAACTTTTTTAACATGGTTCCATCTCACATGCRATAGTCCTCCCAAAACTGCTGCAAAATGAGTCCACTCCAYAGACAGCAGTACCCCTGAAACTGCTGTAGTATAAGTCACTCTTCCACAGGGTGCAGTCCCTCAAGGAGAGGCTGCTCCAGCCTGGAAGCAGGGCCCCCTGTCTCTGTTTGGGTCTCCCATGGGATCACGGTCTCCTCCAGGCATCCACCCGCTCCAGCATGGGCATCTCCCCCACAGGCTGTGGGCGGATCTCTGCACCCTCTTGGATCCCTGGGCTGCAGGGGCACAGCTGCTTCACCATGGTCTCAACACAGCCTGCAGAGGAATCTCGTCTCTGGCACCTGGTGCAGCTCCTGCCCTCCATCTCCACTGACCTTGGTGTCTCCATGTGGTTTGCCTCACATGTTCTCACTCCACTCTTCTCTTCTCTCTGTAATTTTCTTCAGCTGGAAAATTACAACTGTGCCACGGACTTTGTTTTGTTTTCTTCATAAATATGTTGTGACAGAGGCATTACCACCATCTTTAATTGGCCCAGCCTTGGCCAGCAGCATGTCCATCTTTAGAGCCATCAGGGACTGATCTGATTGATTCCACCAGACATGGTGGAAGCTTCTAGTAGCTTCTCACAGAAGCCACCTCTGTGCCTCCCCTGCTACCAAAASCCAACACAAAGCACCTTAGCTAGCTTCCAGGCAGATCTTTTCCATGATCTTCCCTGGCTCAAAGGCCAGTAGTTCTCAGGCTCCTCCTTTCTAATCTTTTAAAAGATGGATACTTTTCCCAGCCTGCTGGGCCTGCGCCTGATTGCCATGACTTTTCAAATATCATAGACAGTGACTTGGCAATGACATCAGCCAATTCTTTCAGGACTCTGAGCTGTATTTCATTGAATACCATAGACTTAAGGGACTTTCAGATTCCTCAGGTGGTCATGAGCCTCATACTAGATTGTGAAGGGCATTTTTCCCCACCCTGCTGCCCACCCCCTTGAGAGTTATGCAGAAGCAATCTCTCAAAGTAAGTAGAAGTAATGCATTGAGGGAATGATGTCTGAACAATGGAATATGGAAAAACTCCAGTATTTTATGAACATTAGAAAGAATCATACAACTTTGAGACTTAAAACATAATTGTTTGTGATCCATTTATCCTTATTGTAGTTCTGCCAAGACTAGGGAAATACATGCCAAAGCCCYAAGCTTTTGTCAAGGGGATATGGATTTCTGTCTGTTGGAATTTGCCAACAATTTTTATTTCAATAGAAGGATAAGGGTTTTGAGAACATACACTGAAAAATCACTATAAAGACTCAGAAACTGCCTAAGTGAGATAGTAAGAAATGTTGACAAAAAGGTGATAAAAAGGTGTCTTTAGTCACTTTGCTGTCATCTTCTGAAGAAATGGATCACTGACATAATTTATAGTCTTTGCAGTCAGSCAGTGATAGGATCCATCCCCATCTTTAAACTGTCTTTTCAGTGGTTGCCACAACTGTTCAGACTACAGGGGAGTTTGGATTATTTTTTATCTTATGTGTAACCTGATACGATCTCATCTTCTATCCCACAAGTATAGTGAATGCTTTCGGTAGCCCAAGAATATCTTCAGGCAGCAACATAGTACACAGTTGTACAGAATGACAYGTGGAAAAATTATGTTTGTTTAACTTTGGTCTGGAAATCAGCTTTTCTGCTGTGAGGGTAGGTGGGRTAATTTGTGTAATGAATTCTGTGAATGGCATTTCCAGGTAGCAGCTGGAATTGCTCACCCCACTTCTGTTCCTGCARAAGCTTCTGCTACATTAATCCAGGTCTACACCTCCTAAGAAAAGTAAGCTTCCCCTTCAAASAAATTGAAGAAACATAAGTCTCTCCAAAACTCTTTGAATTGGCTTTACATGAGCTCAGTGCTTCCCTTGCACTTCATCCTCCCCATCTCTTTGCATACCAGTGAAGAAACACATGAATGACTTCACTACACAATGCTAAGAAACTTACCTGCAAGTGAATATCGATGCTCTGTTCCTTACTGAAGAGAATACTTAAACATCTGATTATATMTATGCACTGGGTTAATGACTAAAATCCACATATCCCTATTTCAGAGTTAGGTGTCTCATTATAATGCCACATAGTGTCTTCCTTTGCTTGTTAAACAGATACTGAATTAGCTTTTCTTCTGGAAGAATAAAAGTAAGCACTCTTCCCACTCTCCCWCTGCTTTGGGATATTAGTTTATAATTTAGAATATATATCTGGCAAAAAGAATTTCTCTAGGCAGAAGATCATCTGTTTCTCCAGATGCTTTCTAACCACTGAACTATTGGATTAAAGRAGAAGTGCAGAGAGGTGGAAATATGGCATTTTATATTCCTACATTTAAATTCTGAGTTCCATCTGATAGTGGTTCCTGAGAAGGATTATGAGATCAATTTTTGGAAGCAAAACTGCCAAAACAATKCTTGAATCTGAACAGACTTAGGCAGACTTTGATCTCTCAAGTCTCTTTTTACAGTCAAAATGGTGAGATAACTGTTGGGTAGGATAGAATATAGACTGAWAATTGATGGGAATCATGATTTGTTCAATATTCAATTGTCACACAGTTGACAGAGACAGCACAGTTCTGGAGCTAGCACAGTTTTAGTTTATTAATTATATTGGAAGGCAAGACAGAATGCAGTCTCATCAGGTTCATGGATGACACCAAATTGGGGGGGACCTGTCAGTGTCCCAGTCACTGAAACATAAATTATTCTATATTCTGATTCTATGAGTCCAGAAAACAATGAATGGTGGTGACATAGAGAAGAGTCTTAAGGTAAGGTCTGACACAATTGATTTGTCACTTGGCAATGGCTGCATGTAGGAATCACGGTGCCAATTGTAAAGGAATAAAATAATTTTCAGTAATTTATAAGACACATAGCACATTTACTATGATTAATAYAAATATAGCACTCCCACAGTAACAAAAAAAAAACCAAAAAAAAACAAAAACAAAAAAAAAAAAGCCACACCAAAAAACTGAATCACAGTTTATTTCTATTATTTGGTGATGTGTCCCACAGATGTAAGTACTTGTGACACTTCCCAAAAAAATAATCCAAGCATTTTTAACATCAGCAGATAATTCCATTCTGATTAAATGCAGCAGGGGCACCTCCAGCAGATTTTCATCTTGTGTAATTTCAAACATAACAAATTAGCTAAAACAAAAACATTCTGATCAGAAGAAATAATTTATACATTAGAGGCTTTCTCCACTGTATCTTCACAATTCAGAGAAATTGCTATGTAAAACTGTGCCTCTGGGATGTCATGCATCCATCTGACAATACATGGGCTATAGAAAGGTAAACCTTATGAAGAAAATCACAGAAATTAAACNATTTTTAACATCAGCAGATAATTCCATTCTGATTAAATGCAGCAGGAGCACCTCTAGCAGATTTTCATCTTGTGTAATTTCAAACATAACAAATTAGCTAAAACAAAAACATTCTGATGAGAAGAAATAATTTATACATTAGAGGCTTTCTCCACTGTATCTTCACAATTCAGATAAATTGCTGTGTAAAACTGTGCCTCTGGGATGTTATGCATCCATCTGACAATACATGGGCTATAGAAAGGTAAACCTTATGAAGAAAATCACAGAAATGAAACCTTTGGTATGTCAACAGGAAAAAAAATTTAATTAAAACATAAGTATTGTTTTATTTCAGAGACCTAATCAGTATTATTGCTGTTGCTTTCATAAGAGATAGAAGCAGCTACTGCAGCTCTATCTTATTGCGTTAGCAAAGTTGGTTACTAAATCAAATATATTCTTTGGGCTTTTTTCTGGAGTGCTAGAGTTGCAAAAAGCTAAAGGGTCACTTGTGATGTGCTCATTAATTTGCCCTAAGATCCATGAAAATGGAAATTTTTTCATAAAATCAACTGAAAAACCCCAAACATAGCTATTCCTTTCTTTCTATAGTTATTATAACATAGGAACCAATGAACACTTACGACTAAATTAAATGCAATTATCTTAATACTGAAAATAAAGTCAAACAAGATCCACTACTTCACAAATGTCTAAATTATTTTTAATTTTCTCTCCATAGGTAGGCAACCAACTACAAAACATCTCACACCCTTTGCTGTCTGTATTTGGAGCAATCTAGTGGCCCAGAATCTTTACAAGATCATCCACATAAGATTTTAAAGTGTTTTATCAATTTCATTCCAAATTCTGAGTGTTTTGAAATTCTTCTATACCTGACAGGAATGTGTTTTAAWTTTTTTTTTTCTTTGAAGAAATTTTTCAGCATGTGATTGGAAAGCATCAGCTGTAAGATGTTTCTGTACCAGTAAGCATGACTGTAATACTGATTAAGTTAATTACTACATATAGCTCTATTTCTGGGCATTCTTATTGTTCTGAAATAAATACAGATTGCTTCTGGAAGAGAATCAACATCTTGTTTATACAGAAATAACACTAACAGGCCTCCTTAATATTACTGAGAACATATTCTCAAAAAAAAGTTTAATCATAAAAGAATGTAGTCATAGCCAACATCATCAAATTTAGTTCAGTACCATCAGTGATACTGAAAAAAGGAAAGTGAAAACAAAAAGGACAAAAGAAATTTCTTCCTAGTGTTTAAGAAGGCTTTTTACGTCAGACCATGACCCAAAAAAATGTGTCTGGCCTGAAATTGTTCAGACCTTGAAAATATTTGGGAGGTCTTTCAAAAGAAAGAAACCCAAGAATCCAATTTTGTGAAAAAAAAGTAAGGTGTCTGAAAAGTTAACCTTWAAAGAAAGATTTTAAGCTGAAATATATGGGAATGTTTCACCTTTTGAAAAGTGTGACTACAGGCTGCATGTGACAAATGTGCAGCAAAAAAAAATAGATAATAATTTTTTCTTCCACAATTTTCCTGTGTGCATGTGTATATATGCCTGTAAAACCTTAAGGCTATTCTACTGACTTCAGTTTCTCAGCATAGGCATCACAATAACTCTCTTTTGTATTTGACCATAACAGATGKCAACACCTTGATTTACTCCAGWCACAGCATATATTCYRCAGTTCTTGTGTTTGTGTGGTCAGAAGACACCTTAGTATATGAAAGATACTACATTTACTTTGCTAGTAATACTCAGAATTACAGTTTAATTTACTGAATTCTCTTTTTATGTTACCAAGGCAGAAGCTAAAAAATGTATGTATTCTTTTCTACATGAGCAAGCAGACATGTCACATACTAGACRCTACAAGTTTTTCGATTTATATATGCTGATCTCAAATACATAATGGTAAAAGCAGTCTGCTTTKGTTTTGATAACAAAGCAAAAGTGATTCATAGCATAGAAACATAAGACACAAGTGTTAAGACAATTTTAAAATTTCATCCATAAAGTCATATTTTCTTCTAAAATAAACTATACCCTCTGTTAGAATCACCCCATTGGAAACTACAAAAGTTTATTTTACCTGGTGTACAAGTCATTTAAACATCCCCAGTTGTTAAGCTTGATTGAATTTGAGCACTGCTTGGGGTTCATAGTCTATTCAAGACAGAATGTGTAATGATCGGGAAAGAGACTCTCAAAMACAAAACTGAAAAGCCAGAAAAACTAAAAAGCAGACTAGAAAATAAACTAGCAACCAAACAGAAAGAGAATGAAAGGAAAATGTAAGAAAAATGGCAATTCAAAACAAATTACCTCATTSTTCTGAAAGACTGAAACAAGTACCAACCAACATGGGGAGATAGAATAGTCTCCAGAGTCACAAGTCACAAGAGTAGTCACAAGACTGTAGAAATTATTCTGGACCTTAGGTAGTTTTGAGCTACAGAAAAACAATCACGACAGAAGAATGTCAGTCCTGGTCTCACTACAGCTACAATTTTATGTTCAATAATTTTTTGTAAGTTTTRTCTTGCAGAGTGTAAGCAGATTTACTTGCTTACCAACCTTTATGCAATACATTGCCTGAGCTCATAAATTAAATGGTTCTATTTTTTAAATTACCCTTCTCTACTGAATCTCAGAAGAGGGTTTGTAGTCCATAACACCCACATTAAAAGATGGGAAGAGCTGGCCTCACCTTTATCATCAACTAAGTGTTCRAGTAAATATGATCTTACATGCTATGCTTTGGGATTAACTAAATTTAATGTTCTGACATATTCTACTGTACTATTCTCCAGAGAAGTTACTAGATGGGGAAATGCCCTGCTTAGAGGCCTTGAACAAATTTAGGGATAAGGTAATCATCAACCTGTTCAGTCTCAGACAGATGGAATTCACTTCAAACACATCCACAGCTTAGCTTAAGAGGCCCAGGAGCCTTGGAGAGGTAACCTTAACTGCATAGAATATTTTGAAGGCAGAAAGTRGATAATCACAAGACAAGAAAGTGTAGGAATATTGAGATGGGACACATCATTGTTATGCCTAAAGGATGGTCTCAACTAAATTTGCTATTATAGGCCTTGCTTCCATTTCTTTTTAGGCTAATTACAGATGTATTTTATCTTAGTAACAAGATACACCTCAAAATGATGTATTGTTCTAAACTTTAAAAGACATTAGTGTTTATCAGTCAAGACTTTGATACATTTTCCAGGGTTTGCATTATTTAATTCCCAGTTGTGGTGTGTTTTGTGTTCAGAATTGTTTGTTCCCCTTTCTCCCCTCCTTACAGCACTGGTTTGATAATCCCCATTGTCAATCTTCCCTGACCCTACCCCTTAGTCCAGAGGCTTCCATGTCAATCCCCCATAGACCTCCTACTCCCTTTGTCAATCCCCTGAAATCCTATCCCCTTCTTCTAGAAAGTTCAGAGTTCCTCGGTAGATGATTGGTTTGCAGACTTTGTACCCTCCCCTATAACTCCCTCATTGGTTACTGTGATGTCATTTTACCTGTGCCTCCCCTGATTCCTTCCCATTGGCCAGAGATTTCTCCCCTCCCCTGAGACTGCCCCCATTCATGCACACTGCAGTTTGGGATCTTTGGATGCTGTTCCCCCTGGAGAATAAAACTCTCTTGGACATAACACTCTGAAGACCCTCTCTTCATTCTTTGCCTCCACTCCCTGCATTTCTGCCTCCTGTGCAGGAGCTTTAGTTCCAAGCCACTTCCTGGATCGTGCTGCTGCTGGGGAGTGTTCCCAGCCTGAGGTGGTACCTGTGGAGGGCTGAGCTGTGATTTCAAAAAGGCTCAGTGTCAATTCCCCATGAAAATGTTGAGGTTAAGGAAAAAAAGACAGGATATTTCTATATCAATTTTAAAACTGCTGGAAAGAATAGAGTATTATTTCCTGGCTCCAACTATTTTACAGAGGTCAGCATCTGCTCTTCCAAATGATACTAGAGGTTGGCACAACTCCATCACAAAAAGGTTGTATTGTCAGTGCCTATAACATAGTAGTCTTGACAATGGAAAAGTTARCAAGATCGGAATGTCACAGTTATTGACAAATATTCATCAAGTAATGCCTCTTTTGACTGCTATTAAGGAAAGGCAAGGTAAAACTAGGAGTTTCTGCTAACTCAGCTTGAATTGACTATTCATCTTTAGAGGGAAGACTTTCAGGAGGACTTAGTTGTTTTAGTCACTTAGCAGTACAGACAGATGCGCAATTGTGCTAAAGAAAAGAAAATATATACCTTGTTCTCAAAATGCTTTCTCTACYTCCTTCCTGAGGAACCAAGCACAGTAATGACTACACTCATAATTCCAACTTGTCAGAATCCTAAGCAACTGAAGATTCTTATAGATTTTTTTTCCTCACATTATCATAGACAATCTGGTTACAGGCAAGTCAACAACTCTTGATATTTCAACATATGCAAGCCAGCAATAGTGACTGCATAACTTAACAAATCTCTTGAAATATCAAATGGTTCTTCCAATAATATTTTTGAGAACCAGACTGAGGTAATAAAATTTATGTCATTAAGTCTTTGCTTATAGATCCAAAGGAAAYAGGGTTTTTTCAACATCAGTTCTTGCATAAACGTTTGAAAACCTACATGTTTCAGTTATTCCCTCCAATAGTATCCAAGCTTATCTAATGATGATACACATCATAGTTATTTTTCTATTATTTTCCTCCTGCCTCGGATTGGTCTCCCCTTTTGTGTTTGCTACAATCACCTTGGCTCTGTCTTCAGAAGTTTCAGTGATATCCAGTTACATTTTAAGTTTTGTCCAACGCTTAGTAATTGTTGGGAGATGAAAACTTTTTGTTATGAAGACTTCCAAGAGGGAGAAAATGGAGTTCAACAGCAACTTATATTACTCTCATTTTTCCTATTATGTGCTTCCCAATAGAAATAAAAAATGCTCCAGATTTACAAATTTGTTTTTCTACCTTAGTGATGATACTTGATTTTGAATCTATATTCAACACTKTCCTTTTACCACCTCTRTTGTGCAAGGAACCAACAAGCCATCAAAAAGGTAATGGAATATGCAACCTACATATAGCTTCAAGCAGCCAACCAGCTACAATCTGATCTTTACTGGATATAAATCAGCTGACTTGAAAAGTCCTATACAGTTTGTACCAGCTAAGGTTATGGTCTTTGTTTTCTGTTGTGCTTGCAAAGAAGACTGCAAATTTTRGTGTTACACATCTACCTGAAGTTTGAAGTATAGTATCAAAATTTAACATCTTACCCTGGGAAACTTACCTTCTAGAATGGTAAGAGGGACCATGGAAGGGAAAGCAAAGACAAATCCCCATAATCATATAATGGTAGCAAGCCTACTTCACTGATTCACACAATATATCTATTACATAACATTCCTTCTGAATAAATAATATTTTATATAAAGCAAATTTCTGATTAATGTTACTGTCTATGCTTTTTATATGTATTTGAAATTACAGGTCAATATGTATTTGCATTATATTACAGCTACATATATTAAGGAAAAATATGCTTTCATGTGAAAAATTGCAGATTTCTGGAGTATTTACCTTCAAATATTCTGAGCCATCATTAATTAATAGTCATCAATAATCATTGAAGCAGAGCATTCATCTCAGGAGTGGCACATTTCATGAAAGGCAGGACTTAACTGTGCCCGTAAGCACACTAAGGAGAGAAGGAACAAAAATGACAGCAAACWAAACTCTTAAATATCTAGAACAGTATTATTCATTTACATCAAAATTCATGTCAGGCCTACTATAATTAGACGAAAATCTTTATTTAGTCATAAATTCCGAGCAGATTAGGGACCTATAAGATTTGGACTCTTGCCAGAATTAAACACGCATGTAAGCAAACACCATTTTGAAGTGTGCAGGCTGCTTTGAACTGTAATRTCTCAGGAACATCTATTACATTTTTTAACATCTACAGAGGGTTAGAAAATCTTTCACAGAAGGCTGATAAAAAAATAAAAAAATCTGAACCTCTCCTGAACATAAGATTGTAAAAAGATAGGGCTGATGAGTAATTTCAGCTTGCCACACCATCAAAACATTACAAAGTGAGATGGAAAGATCAAGAGAATAYCTGAATATTACATAGYATTAAAGAAATTTCTTTGGATTTCTRTGAGGCCAAATTCAAGGTCCAGAACATGGTCAGGGCAATTCCAAACACAAATACACAGAGTGGAGAATGGATAAAKACCAGCCCTGAGGACAGAGACTTCTGTGGGGGGAGTAGAGAATTAGARGCTCAGCATGACCCAGAAATGTGTATTTACAGCCCAGAAAGTCAACCTGCAGTCCTGGACTGCATCAAAAGTGGCATGGCAGAAGGATACAATTCCTCCCTTCTAATTTGCTCTCATGACAKCCTAGCTGGAGTAYTTTGTTCGGCTGTAGGGCCCCCAAMATTGGAAGGACATGAACCTGTGGGWTGGAGCCCAGAGSTGGGACATGAAGMTGGTCAGAGGGCTGGAGCACYTCCCACATGAAGACAAGGCTGARAGCTGGGATTATCCAGCTTGAAGTTGCCTTGTGGAGCTACAAATGGACCTACAAGAGAGTGGGAGAGGTACTGTTTGCTAACACRTGTTATGATAGGACAAGAGGGTATGGGTAAAAACTGAAAAAAGGTAGGTTTAGATCAGATAGTGAGAAGAGATATTTTACTGTGCAGGTGGTGAGGCACTGGAACAGATTGGCCATAGAAGCTGGTGTCCTGTGGGTGTCCTGTTCCTGGAAATATTCAACGCCAGACTGAACAAGGCTATGAGCCACTTGATCTAGTGGAAGATGTCTTAGCCCATGGCAGGCAGATGATTTTCAACGTCCTTTCCAACCCACACCAATCTACATTCTACAGTTCTGTAAAATAAYGTTCCCCTGTATGAAAATTTATCACATATAAACATATACTTCTATGCATTACTTAACAACTAATAAAAGGAAATATTCATTAAATGGGAGTTACTCAAAGAACAAATACAAACACTACCATGTGAATGCAGATGCAGTCTAYAGAATAACATCCTTTTCTCAACAGCAGCTATTTCTTCTGCTGTAGATGCCTTTTTTTCTGTGAAGCACTTGTAACATATTTCTGTGTGTCCTCAACACAACTTAGAATACATTTACTGCTTATATAGATCTYGCCTATCAAGTAGTAAAAATCTCATAAATTTATTCATATTTTCTTTAAAAATATCTGAGATATTTTTCATGTAGCTTGTTCAGCCACCATGTCAGTACCACAAGTGCCACGACAGTGCAATAATACAGCTTTCTGGGACTGCCTCATTTGCTGCTTGGAATGTTGTGCTGCCATACTTATGCTGATAGCTGTACCTGAGACATCTCATTTATGTCTGGTTTTGTCCACACAATATTAATTTTCTCAATTTCTATGTAGACAGTACCCTCAGAGATCTCAAATTGAGGCAGAGTGCAGTGTATGCTAAACTTAAGAATCCACAGCCACCTATTCCCCCAGTAGTACTGCAATGTTGTTCTAAAAAGCAATTTATTAAAGCCTTCTGGAAAAAAAATATAGGCAAGTTAATATTCCACAAACCCATTCCTGTGACCCATCCTTATGTAATATAACTGTCCCTTGGGGATTATGAATTATTCTTCATGCATTCACTCACTTTTTATACCTTGTTTTTCTATAGAAATCCCTTCTTTTATACCCAAGACCTCTTCAATAATAAACAACTTCCCATCTAAAAAAGAAATAAAATATATGCTTTAAAACACTATGACTATAACCCAGACATCACATGATAGTGTAATATAATTTGAAATGGATATGGAGGAAAAATAAAAACATGTACATCTTGCATTCATCAATAAACTTTACTATGCAGAACAGTTTGTGTATACAATAATCTACTAGCTTCTCAAGAAGGATAACTTTCTTAAAAAGTGATTAAGTGAGGACATTTAATGAAAAGGCAATGAAACAACTTTTATAATTCTGTCATGGCTATGTATACATGTACTGTATGTTTACCTTCCTCAACGAACTTCTTGTCTCCACTATGTTGTATGCTGAAAGTTTTAAAAGGTCAGTCTGTGTTCATTCRTGCTCATTTGTCTTCATTCTCATTTACTTCTTTGCTTTATGTTCTGCAAAAAGAGTCTTCAAATGCTTTCCTTATTTATTTGCTTARCATCATCAGTTCCTCAAAGAAAAAGTCAAGTGGCAAGATAGTAGATAAACAAAGATSATTGGAGCAGAACATTATCTAAGACTGGCAAAATACAAGCCMGTCAAAATATAATACAACAAGTCAAAATATGAAAGCCCTAAAAATAGTATTCAGCTGGYGTAATGTCTAGAAAAACTAAAGAATACAGGGTTATAGTTACTCTGCAAYAACTGCTGCCCAAACCACTTCATTTTTACACTTTTCCCCTCTTCCACTGTGGGTCCTTCATGGGTAGTGGTTCTGACAGGAAGATGTTCTGAGTCTCCATAGGTTGCAGCTTTCTTCAGTCTGCTCTGGCATGGGGTGCTTCACGGGCTATAAATGGATATCTGCTTCACCATGGTCCTCCRTGGGCTGCAGGACKACAACTTTCTTCACTCTGGTTTTCTCCATGGTCTGCAGGGGAATCTTGGCCCTGAAGTCAGGAGAGTCTCATCCCTCTTTTTCTCCTTTGACCTTTGTATRTACAGGGCTCTTTCTCTCACATATTTTTTCACCCTCTCACAGCTGGTTTCTTAAAAATATTATCACAGAGGCATTGGAAATATTGCTTGAGCTCAGCTGTGCTCTAAAGAAGATCCCCTGGATCTGATTTAACCAGATGGAACCAGCTGTACCTGGGATGGGACAGCCCCTCTCCTCTTTTCTCAGATGCCACCCCTGAACTGCTGCCACTGCCAACATTTGGACACATRAACTAAATACAAAGGCAGGGAACAAAAACCACAGTTCAGCAACAGAATCTGCTGAGGAGTTCTGCCTATTTCAGAAGGGTYGGGCCTATGACAGAGCTTTCCTTATTCGTATTCCTATTTCCTTATCCCTCCCTAGGGAAGGGATGAACAGTAGTACAGTTATTCAGCTTCTTTGATAAGCTTCAATTAGTGACCATCCAGTAATGGCTGTAAAGCTCCAGAACTCTGTCACAGAGTCCTTTAAAGGGGCTATGTTTTTGTGGRTTTTTTACGTACTTTGATTTAGATGCAAGGGAGAAATACTGACAAGATATTTTCAAGAGATCAAAACAACAAAAAATTTACTAACARACTTCAGAAAATTAGGGAACTCTGGAAAAAGTTTAAAGCAAAAATAAATAAACATCAAGCATTTCACAAAACATTAATTTAGCAAGCTCTAAGCCCATTCAATTTACCAAATTCCAACCTATCTGAATTTAAGTTACTCAAACTTMATGAAGAATGAATTAGAAGAAGAGATACAGAAAAAACCAAAAATAGCTACACTTCATGTTTCAGCTGCTGTAAAGCCCAAGGGAAGGCAGGCTCAAGATGTGTTTTTACTGTTCTTTGGCTTAAGTACCCTTTGGCTTTCCTGGGCCCTTCCCCCATGTGGGACTTCGGGTCTGGTGGCCAGTCAGGAGCTGGCKTAGAGGCTCCAGGGGCAGGTGAGGAGCATTGCCTGCTGTGTGCCAGGGCTTGGTGACCATGGCAGAGGCTGGGATGCAGACACCAGCAGGGTGGGGTGTGCAGAGCAGGGCATTGCCTCACCCAAGCAAGACCCAACCKGTCCTTCCCACTCACACGTGCCTGAAAGGTTTTGAGCCCAAAACCTCCTCCAGTCTCTCACAATGGTAGATCACCAAAATTGTTTGAGCATTAAAATATAAACCACGTCTGAATTCAGAAGTGCACAATAAACACTATTAGTGAAATTTGTCTTTTGYTAAGTCTTGCATTTCTGATTAATTGTTATCAAAGCTAATTGATCTCAGAAGAAGCATTTCAGCTCTCTGTGAAGCTCATAGGAGTTGCAGCTGTTTAAACAAGGAAGATGGTGAGGTTTTTTTTTTTTTAATTTTGGTTTCTAAAACAAAGGTTTCTCTCCTTCCTTCCTTCCTTCCTTCCTTCCTTCCTTCCTTCCTTCCTTCCTTCCTTCCTTCCTTCCTTCCTTCCTTCCTTCCTTCCTTCCTTCCTTCC
>CADDXX010000543.1:98987-159656 GCA_902810485.1 Alauda arvensis
AACTGAAAGGATCCAGCTCATAAAGTAAATTCACACCTTCAACAGAAATTGAAAAGAAATTATTTTGAGGACTGAGCAGGAAGGCTGTAATAGTGATGTCTAGTTACAGAGTTCAGCCATGATTCTTTCTTCATACTAAGAACTAGGCTGGGCAGCACAGAAAGAACACACATGTTTCTTTTAGTTCAGTTCACAAAGCTGTAGTTATCGAGTAAGTGTGCCTGATTTATATTCAATTCTTTCAGTCAAGAGTCAATTATATGGCTGGAGATCTTAAATCTTATGCTTCTTAACACTTATGCTTCTTAAATAAAACTAAATGATGCTAGATATTAATTGTAAGAATACGAAGTTTTGAGATACATTTCAGTCATACACAGGAAAATCTGTTATCCATTATAGTAGATGAGAGTCAATGCAAATATGACACATTAAGCTGTTTAAATTTTGGATTTGAGCAATTCAGATCAGTTACGTTGATAAAAGTTGTTCTCATTTGAGATTATATCTGACAGGATCTATAGAATACTGATGCTGTCCTGGATTGCCAGCTAAAGTCCAGTACTTTCAAAGAAAATAGTGTCTACCTTTCGTTAACAAGGTCTGAATCTAAATAGAAATCAGAGCCTTGAGTAAGTCAGTTCATGTCCATTGCTTAAATACAAACATTATTTGCCTTTGGAACAGCAGTAGAATATTCAAGCCATTTAGGTAGATATGTGAAGATATAAGTCATATATGGTATAAGAACGAGATGCACGCTAGGGAGACGCCTAAAATGTTTGACCTGCAGTTACAAACCAGATAAGAACAACTTGTGAACATTTAAGCAATGCCWCAAGTCTGTGTTTGATAAACTGAACTATTTTATGCAAAGCAATCGAGCTCATTTTAAAAGATACATTGTCACTTCAAATTCCACACTTAATTAGCTTCACTGAGAAATACTGWGCCAATGGGATCAACCAGCTGAGCAAATACTTCCAAACGCTTCACCAGTTGTTTCTTCAAGGAGATGGAAAAAGGCATCTCTACACATTTTAGCTAACAATGCCACTTTAACGAGTGACATCGAACATCGCTTCAGGTGAGACTTCACCAGTAACTACAGAATTTGTAGTTGTTGTATGTCTATTTTAGGTAAGCTAAGCAATGTGAAATTTGATCACTGTTATACACGTTGATGGAGAGTCTGAATTCTCAAGCTGTTTCTCAGGCCACGATGGTGTTCCTTAGTGCTGCACTGTCACTTTTTGAGGTTAGATTTGAGTTTTCCTTTCCACTGCTTTCTTCTTCTCATACTTCTACACAGTCATTCTTCACAGTCTTTCTTCACAAGATCTCTGCTGTTATACAGAATTCATTTCTATCTAGTTTGGAGCCGTATCACACATACCAAGTGCAGGTGACCCTGAATTCTGTCTTAATTACTGTGGCCTTCAATACTGCCTTAATKCAGTTAATATTCTCCCTGCTTTAGTAATACAAGTGACAAAAAATGTAACAACAGAGAACACAATCGGCCTACAGATGAACTAGCTGCTAATTCAGGAAAGTGAATGGGCTTAATGGAGTTATGGCAAAGGATTTATGTCCCTGATATTAATACAACATGATCTTAAGAACTGGAATAAATGAAAATCCCAGGATATCAGGGGTGAAAACATTTAATCCTTAGGCTTTTCATCTAAGTAATTTAAAAAATTCTACTTTCTTTTGTAGTGTCTCATGTAAATTGCCCAAGAACAACTGATAATTCAGTCTTCTAAAAGATTCCTAGGAACTGTGAAGAACACTTATTTTCAACTATGATCTCTCTATTGGCTCTGTAGTTTCATTCAGAGCTATTCCCTTTTTAATCTATGATATCAGCAAGACTGATGCCACAGAGATGGTGAGTTTCAAAATCTGTTAGTCCATAACAGCTAGTGTTGGGGAACTCAATTTTATGTGCAGGTACTGGTACAAAATACAGAAGGAAGCACAAATGCTTCAGTCTTTTCTTTTGGACTGTGTAGGAAGCTTGCGTAAAACCCTCCACTGTACAAGCCACAACTCAGTGTTCTATTCTAATTAAGAAACACAAAAAAATCATGTAGTCAAAAGCAGGAATTAGATTGAGACATATGCTAATTTTCATCAAGGGCAAGTCTCTTTTTAAAACCTCTTGCAAGCTTTCTTCTCCTTAYTAATTTTCTAATTAGGCATCTATCACAAAGAATAATGTTTGTAAATTTCCATGGTGCCAGGAAAGCTGCAGCAAAGATGACACAGAGAAACATATTGTCAGACTATGCAAAAAGTCAACAGTCATGGAAAACATCTTGGGGAAAAGCAAATTCAAAGAAAAGATGCAAATTAATATTTCTCTCTCTCTGACCTGTAGATTGTTAAGAGCAGTAGAGCAAAGAATTCTGGGAAGCAATGAACACAGGATGTCATTTTTGTAGAAACCTTAAATGGTTTAACTTCAAAAATATTAATTCTAAAGAGTCGTGACCATTTACAAGAATGGTAATTTAAATAACAGAAATTTTTGATAGCAAATGCTGTGTCACCTAATAAAAATCCCACAATTATTCTTACTGCATTCTAAAATATTATTTTGTACCTAGTCTAATTATTTATTTTCCTTTTTGAATGTTTCGTGTTATTCTTTGATCCTTATGCTGTAAATTCCTGAAGTCAAACATGGACAAYTCATTTCTTTGATGTCTTTACCCACCTATAGAGCAACAAGCTGACATTTCCAGTAACCAATAACCTGTATTTTCCAATCTAATACATGCAGTAAGAATATTGTGTCTGTGTKACTCTGTAAAGAGATCAGCATTTCATTTTGTAGTCGGTGCTGATTTTATTGATTCAATTGATTGATCTGTACCAGTGCAGTTRAAGTAATATGAATGTCCTGCTAGAGTTAATGAGATAGTTCAACTCTACCTCTGTTTAATGCACTTTGGAAACTGCAGACTGCAGGGCTGAGGAGCAGAATCACAAGAGAGAAAAAAGAYTGGACGTGTTTGTATTATTGTTGAGGTTTCTTGCCTTGAATTTTAGAGATTTTTTTTTATTCTTATTATTCATGAGTTTCATATCCCTATCAAATACATGCTTCATATTTTAATACACTTTTGTATCTGTGTTTCACAGTATGTTTTAAACTGTTAGGTTGCAAAGATATAAAGTGTTCATTTAATCTAATCTMTTTCTGAATAAGTCAATTTTAATTTGTATTAAACAGGTCTTTGATAATGAGATTCTCTTCAACACATCTTTCCATTTCCCTATAGTCCTGTAGAACTTGACAAGGATATTTTTGGCAATTATGATTTAATTAAATATTCCCTAAAGAGTTGTTATATAAAGTGAAGTCATATAAGCAACTGACAGCCATTTAAAATCAATACTTTTAGAAGACATAGTTTCCACCATTCTCATCAAAGTCTTGAAAGAAGGCTTTGATTTAGCATGGATTTTAATGTGGGATGGAAAGTTAAATTTCATTGTTGTTTTCACAGTCTTCTGAAATGTCATTTATAAAACATGTCAGAAGCTTACTATTATTAATAAATATATGCCTAAATAAAGTTTATCTTACAACTCTATTTTTATTCAGCCTTACATTCTTATAGGACAGGAACTATAATCTCTGCTTGTTGCTCAAACTAAATTTACTAAAAATATTCTTAGTTGAAAATTGTCACTTTCTTTTTTCACTGCAAATACATTTTTGGAGGATGAAAGAGAAGGTAGAGAAGAATRAGTCTTTTTAAGAGTGTGATAATAYAAAAATAATATAAAAAATATAAAAATAAAAAACCTCTAAATTTTCAAAAATTAATAAAATTGATGCTAATTTTTTTCTTAATATGCTGTAGTTAGTTCTAAGGAGTAGTCAAAATTATGATGAGTTTTTGCTTTTTCTTTATTTCTAATGAAGGTTGTCCTTTTACCTTGTCTCTTCCTATTTCCATATCAAYTTTGTAATATCAATTTCCTTATACTGATACATTTGCTTTTCAAAAAGACAAAAAATAGTCTGAAACTCTAAAATTAAGAATACTGTAYACATTTCTCTGTAGTGTATAAACACAAATGATACCAGCAAAAATAACTGGAGAAAATACCTAACTGAAAAGAAAAAGGACATTTATTGTCTTAAAGTGTGGGCACGTTTTTGTGTTATGTTAGGACTTTCTGCTAAGGAAAATTCTGCTTTGATTTAATATCAGCCTTTGACATTTCCCATTGTTAACCTTTTTCCTTTTTTTAAAAAATGTGGTCTTAATTTCAAAGACACTAAGCTAGAAGGATCATTAAGATTAAAGGAAGTTCTCAATGTCATTGCTGTTGACATCTAGAAAAACTTGCCTATCACGCAACTGTCTAATTCCTTCTTAACACWCTTGGGTGGAGTATTGGCAGATTCCTTGCTATTAGTCTGTACTCCTTTCCAARATTTTGGGTTTCATTTTGCTGAACCCTGTGAATTCTCCTGTTCCTAAGTGGGAAACAATGGACAATGTAGCAGCCATGTGCTGTTACAGAACTCTTGATAAAGAATTTCCTGATGACTTAAAGAAATTAGTTGCTTAAAAAAAGTATTTTTTGATCTGCTTCAAATTTTCTGTCTTCTAATGTAACTGGACAACCACAAGTTCTTATGAACCATTTTGAATAATGCTATTTCACGTCTTCACCTACACCATACACTAAACATGCCTGTTTTCTCTTCTTTATCTGCTCCTCTAGCCCTTGTGGGATCACAGCAGTTTTAGTTATCAATTCAAACAGAAGATTATAACATCATATTTACTAGGGATGTGTGTATGTTGTCCTTATTTCAAGCAGGTAAAAAATGTAAGTGAATTCATACTTTAACAAAACAGGGGCAGGAAACACTCAATATCCACACTAWTATATCAACACCCACAGTGCTGTATAAACAGATAGGAGTCTCAGCTGTGAGAGGGAAACTAACCATTTTCTCCATTTCAAGAAGATTAATAAACATTAGYATCAGCTGCTTCATTTTCAAAAAGGACACATTGAACTCAAATGAGAAGGAAATGGAAGAGAAACAGTATTAATAATATTTTCCCACATAGAATCTGCAAATTGCCTTTAASAGCACTGCTAATTCTAACAAAAAAATGGGAAGGCTGGGAATAATACCTAAAGCCTTGCAAACCAGTATATCTCATGTTAACATCAAAATATGAACTAGAGATATTTGACAGCTTGTTGCATTCCTTTCTATGAAATGTTACTTATTACCACAACTCTGTGCCATAGATGCAGGATGATGCCTAGACTGCTGAACCAGTACGTGAGGAAGAAACAAGRACTTGCAAAGGTAACCAGCCACCTGGAATATTATTGAAACTGCTGTATYTGAATGTGTTTTCTATCCTAYATATTAAATGCTAAAAAGGAGACCYGAGAAACTGGGATTATAGARAATAAAGTCTAGGATTGTGAATATCAGGAAATATCATTACTTGATGGCATGGAAAAGACATCAAGAATAATAATGTTACTATTGGTATTTACATAATTTTATGGTGGTGATGGGAGCTGACTACAATGYCAAAAGGAGAGCAATTCATAAATTGTGTAAAGAATTAAATATTTTAGCATAAGCATTTGGATAATAGAAGTGTGATCCATCTGTCAAGAKGCTGAGCTTCCAGAGAGGAATGTAAGATATGTCTCTGCAGACATCTTTAACTGAGATAGTTACTGAGTTTCCTGCCAGTCAGAGAGAAATGGGTACATGTGGGAAATAATTCAAGTCAGCTTAATAAAAATGTTTAAACTGGGTCAGAGAAACTGTCACCTGAACATAGTCTCATTTTACATAAGCCTTTTTTGCATGACTATTTTAAATAAAGTACCATTGGGTAGAGAGAAGAGAGAGGAGAAAACTGATTTGGCCTTTGTGACCCTTCAGTTCCACAATTACACGAATAATCACTCAGAATTGTCTGCAATCTATGGTAATTTAGCATGAGTTACTCAAGGGATAAGGGACATTCTTATTGTGCTGGTACATTTTTGTATCTAAAAGACGCAAAAATACAGAATAAACTCTGTCTGGGTGAGGTGAAAATTTTAGGAATATTTGACAATAACATGATATCACAATAACATGACATAGGTTTACAGTCCGTGGCTTTCACATTAGGTCATAATTTGACATTTAGAGAATTTTATGAACCATATKTGTATGTTACAATATTTCTTGCATCAGTTCCTTTATTCTTGCAATCCATGGCTCATCAGGTTTTTTGGTGTGGTTTTTTTTTTGAGGTTTTGTTTTAAAAATTAAGTCTAGGAATGTTTAAAGAACAACTGCAAGCTTCTATCGGCATTTAAATGCTGTTAGCTTCAGCAGTTGAAAATAGTCCCAATGAACATGTGGATGATGACAGACTCAAGACAATCCTATCTCCAAGAGCTGAATTTTTATTTTGCTTGCCAAAGAGGAGTCTGAGCTGGCAGCTTTTCTACTCCAGTGCAGGTGTTTTCCCCTCTGCCCACGGCTGTTATGCATGACAGATGGACCAATAATGCAGAAAAAGAAAGTTCTGAATTTAGRATTTAAGAGTGTTTGATGGTGATTTCTGAACAGGAAAAACAGTTTGTTTCTATTATTTTGATTATTTGAAAYTGCTTTATTCTTCTGTATTGGGATTTTAGGTTATGAATAATATGTTGGTATATAGACTCAAAAGAGGGACTCTTCAAACACTGAGTAGCTGTTGTGCAAGATCACTTTGCTCAAATTAAKATATACACCATCTGGCAGGTGTCTTGTACCTGTCATGGGGGATGACGATCAAAATAAAGACTCTGTTTGAGCAAGGTTATAATATAGAYATCTATAAGTCTTAACTGTTTGGGATTTAAAGGTGTCATTTTTCACAGATGGTCTCTTGTATCTTGTAATTTTCATCAGCCCAAATTCTGAAATCTCATCCCAAAGAAAATATACAAAAACTGTTTTATTTAATACATGTGWAATAAGTTGTCACTAATCTAGTAAAACTTCTGTGGGTCAGAGCATTGTTATGTCCTTTTTCCACATTTTTAATGACTGATATYGCTTTCTCACCTGTACCAATGCCAATGTAGAAGCTATCTTTCCCATCTTTCTAAACAGCTCTCAGAGACAATTGGAGATATTATAAATAAGGGTTTAACTGGATGTTTTCAGTTTTGATTCCATGAGGTAAAAAAAAAAAAAGAATTAATAATTTTGAATTAAAGATCCAAAACTTTACATGTAATTTTTGAATTACTATTTGATGTTTAATCAACTATAGGCTGAGCATAAAATTGGTACTAACTACTCTCTGAAAATATTTATTAATTACTATCTTCAGCAGAACATTTTATTTCTAGAGAAATCTCATGTTAACCGACATTCCCATTTCTTCAACATTCATTGACTGAGTTTTCTATTAGCTAAGATTTCTACACCTTCTGAAAACATAGTTAAGATGTATTGAAATCAAGGACTCTAAGTTTTTATCYCTGTCACACATTTTCTATGTGTCCTGAGCTGAACCAATTTTGCTGCTTCTTGTTTTGCCCTCATAAGTTTGTAATGCTGTTCCTTGTAGACCCACCTGTTTTGTCTTATTCTGTTGGTAGCATTTCAAGTGCAAACGTAGATCCCATATATTCCCACCCAAGCTGTAGGAAATATTGGAGGTCTGATTTGACAGAAAAAGGTTGAATACCAACTCCCTGGGTCAACCCATACAATCCTCCCCCCAAACCCCAACCTGCCATGTTACAAAAGTCATTCTTTGAGAAACAGCATGAGTAAATTAATTCGGCTATCTGTCTATCCATGTTGAAGAATTTTCTGATATTGGCGTCCAAGTTAAAGTAATATAGACCACCACGTTGTTTTTAAAGTTTTCAAATTATGATTGTAATATGTTAATAAAATGTAAAGGTAAAAGTTCAACCAGGAAATACATACCATTTTTATGATATTTAAAGGTATTCTATGATAAGTTCTTTAAACAATCATGTTGTTCTAAGCAAAGTTACTGTCTCAGCTTTCTCTGAAATATGATAGCCAATTAACCCAGTTGCATTATGCATTACCTAACCTCATCTGAAGCACAGGTTTTACATGAGTTGTAAATATTCCTCCTTCTGTCTGGTATTACCACTTAATGAAGCTTGTTCTAACTAAAGAAATATTATTTTTTGCGCTTAGCTTTGAAGATTTGACCATATAAACCTCACTACATTTTTCTAATGTATTGTTATTGCCAGTTTGTGCATGCTTTGTTGCATATATTATATAGAGAATAGTTGTAGTAACTGTTTTGAAAATTAGGATGGAAAATTATATAAGAATATATTATGAATAGGAGCAAGAAATAAAATGAAAAAAAAAAAAACAACTCTAGCCTTTTCTAGCAGATTGAACTTTAATATAAATATACAGTGTATAYTCTTTGAATATATAACAATAATTACATTCCATTAAGACAATATTCAACTTGTCCTACTGTCAGAGTATACATTTTCCATACCATGTGTTTTCAGGAAAATTCTATCAGGCAGAAAATCAATTATATTTTCAGCACAGTTTTCTTCTAAGTCAGTTCTATGATTTTATATGGTYTAGAGTTTTTAAACTGCAATTAAAAAAGACAATAATATGGGTATTCTTACTTGAGTGTAATAAAACAATTTTTTAAATTATATAACATAGAAGTAACATTTTGGATAATTATGAAGAAGTAGCATATTTGGATAATAATTATTATAATATAATAATATTTTGCAGTAAAAATTAATCTGTTTGGTAAACAAATGTCGTAGAAACAATTATGTTGTACTTTAATACCTTGGTTCACAAATCTGGAAAAATAAATGAAAACAAAAAGGAAAATACTTAGGAATAAAAAATGGAAATCCAACMAAAAACTTKAAATACCCTCAAAAATTTAAGTTTTATCTTTTCAKGTTTTKAAAGTCTCAGGGTACCATGTTGTTTCAATCAAAAAGGCTTAGGAATTTCAAGTTAAAGATGGAAATTTAAAGAGGAAAGCAATTTTAATAATTAAAGCTAAAATTCATCTAGAACATAGCTGTGATAATAGTTCTGTTTAAAGAAACTATTTAAGCTTACTGAAGWGTTAATGTGAATTAGAAAGCCATTARACCACTTGTGATTTAGATTTACAGGACATGTAAAATGTAGGTTTTTCACAGTGGAGGTGACAAATCACAGTTATTTTGAAACTTTTGACCAAAACAAATTAAGATTTAAATATAAGGAATTGACAGTCTGAGAATTATCTGTGCCTTGCTTTCCATGAAGGCTGATAATGCTTCTAATAAGCTTAACTACAGCTTTGCTTGATTTTTTTCCCCCTGGTTTGCTTTGTTTTTCTTTTTCTTTTTTTTTTGGGTTTTTTTGTTTTTGTTTTTTTAGTCATAGTGATGTCCATTTTTTTGTTGTGGTTAGTTGACTTTTTTAGTATACATTTGTTTAACACTTCTCCATATCCCACCTGCATCTTGGCTGAATGAATCTCAGGCCATTAAAATTTGGTCTGAGTTTGTATGAATGTTTTCAAGAGAAGAAGAAATGTGATATTTGTCAAATATCGATCCACTGCCTGTCTAGGTGGTGATGTGCTTACAACAGACTTTGTCTGTTCCTTTGCCAGCTACAAGTCACTGGTRAAAAATACAAGTAATTCAAATCATGAGAATAATAATCATGTTGATGAGCTGGCATGTTAAGCATGCTAAAATCAAGCCTGTATTTCCACTGTTATATCTTTTATTCTTTCAGATGATCATAAAGGCTTACAGATTAGACTTTTAGAAATCTCTTGTCTAAATATTGATGTAGTAAATTCCAGTAATTTTTAGTTGACAGAACACTGTATGGTCCTTCAAAAGGRGAAATGAAAATGCCTAAAATAATATTTTGTGGTTTTTAATAATACCATGCTTAGGTGTGCATGTTGCTAGGTAAAAAAGAAGCAATATTCAAATCATTATAGTTTAATAATACATATTTAACCAAAAGTTTGACATATTCTCTTGGTCTATAAGCATTGTAAAGAATGCCAGCTGTGTAAAGTTTCTATAAAAGAAGATACTAGCCATAAAATGTATGTTCTGTTATTGTTGAATAATAAATTCACTAGTTAGTTCTAACAGATTCTGACAGTTTCTGGGATGAAATTCAAATGTARATGAGAAAATACCTCTTTGAAATCTTTACAGTTGTCAACAAACTTATCAATGTTGTAGAGCTGCAAAGCACAATAAACACACTGGGAACCATAGTATAATGGCTRTTTCTGTGAGAATCTATTCATAAAGAAAATGCAATCTCTTTAAAGATACTGAAGAGTATGTCTAAATAACCATAACACGCTGTGTAACTTTAATGACTTCTGTATTCACATGGCTTTGGATCCAATATCTTGTGGTTATTAAAAATCTGTTCTAACATTCTTCTCTGCAAACAGAGATTGAAAATGTGATTGAAAATATACTGTCTATGTAGTCTATGAAAGTTTGGATTTCACCTTTCCTTATATATTTAATCCACTTGACAGCTCTAGTCACAGGACYATAACTCTTTTACTGTATGCTTTACAGCTTTTTACTTCACATTGTACATTAACTGGAAAATTTGATTGATCCAGTTGGCAATTCCAGGTACTCCAGGGCAAACKACAAATCCGAAAGGCTGTTCTTTTAAAATGCGTAACATATTGGAATGGAAACTGGCTGAACATCCAGACCAAAAAGTGTGATAATCAGTGTCACCAAGGCTGGTTGGAGACAAGTCAGGAACAATGTAACCCATGGGTCAATACCACATTCCAKTCTGTTTTCATTTCATTTTAGTTTTTGTTAATGATCAGGACGATGAGACAGAGTGCGTCCCCATAGGTTTGCAGTTGACACTAAGTGGTAAGAGTGGCTGGTATGTCAGAGGGTCCTGCTGCCATTCAAAGGAGCCTTGACAGGCTGGAGAAATGGGCTGACAGCAACATCAGGAAGTTCAGCAAAGTCCTACAGCTGGGGAAGTGAACAATCCCATGCACCAGAATATGCTGAGGGTTCTGGCTAGAAAACTACTTGGCAGAAAAGTCCTGATGTGACTGCATGAGTTGATCATGAGTCTGCAATGTGCCTTTGCCACAGATAAGGTGTTAAGATCCAATTAGTGAGAGATGGCTCTGTACAAATTAACATGTAAACTAGATCATATGCCAAAGTCAACAACACAGACACATTAAATGTGAGGTAAACAGRCAGAGAGAGAGAGAGAAAGGTACAGAAAAGGATGGGGGAGAGATTGAAGCATCAGGCAGAAGATAGACAGCATCCACAGATCTGTGGGGTGCAGCTGATCCTTCTTCACYCTGGTCTTCTTTGTAATGGGGGTCCCATTGTAAATCAAAACTTCAAGTATTTATACATTTTTACAAACAGAGGAATTAATACTCATTGTCCATAGAATTCTCTTATTCTATTGGCTAAGTTATTTCCTAACTTCTAATTCTAATTAGTCAAATTGTCAGTATTTCTCTTCTTTTGAGTGTTGGTTGTGAGTGGGTCATTGTGATCTTCCCCTGCCAGAATTATCTTTTGCCCARTCCCAGTTGATTTAAGCACAATTGCAGAGTTGGTTTCCTTGTGCCCCATAAATTCTGCCATTATCAGCARTACATTCTTGTTCCTCAGCTTTGTTTACCTTCCCCTAGGCCTGAGATAACATTTGAACAACAGTACCACCTTTATCTTATCTCAAGTKCCCACCACTGGTGACTTAACAGGGGGTGGGAGGGTTTTGGTGGTCACAGATACCATCTGCCCCATAACGGTGATGATTTTTGTTTGACCGGTGTTACGTGCACAACCAGTTTTTTCTTTACTACAGTTTGCCACTGYGTGAATTTTGTGTSAACTCATTACCCAGGATGTGCTAACCAGATCTTGCCTTCCCAGGCCTGGAGTTAGCACCACCTTGTYACTCCATTCGGCACTTATCTCATGGCAAAGGCCTTCTGTGGTAACTGTGTTTGAGACAGGCAATTGTGCTCTTTAGGTCCTTACAGAAGGCTAGTGTTCTACTGGGCTGCATTAAGAGGAGTGTTGCTGGCAGGGCTCCAGGGGTGATCCTTCCCCTGCACTGGTGAGGTCACACCTGGARCTGAAATAGCAAATCATAATAWWAAATGATGAGCCTTGTTACTTTATGCATAACTAATGATTCCCTTGATACTGAATTTACAATACATTRCACTGATCAGAAGGTATTTTTTAAAAAATTTACACATATATTTAGCTGACCAAGACATTGAATACAGCTTCAAGAGAAAAAAGATTTGTAATTGCATCATTTGTAATCCTGTATGAAAGGAGACTGCTAAATTTATATGACCTTTGCAACAYATCTGCACATATAACATCCAGCTAATTCCTTATGAAAACATATGCTCATTTTTTTTGCTTCTCTCATATCTGAAGGCTCTTTATAAAAAATCAGAGGTAGAAAATTCATTACAAGGCTGTCCTTTTCCTCTTCTCTCAGTATTTACTTCTACTGCTGTAGATATCAACTATCTTGTTATGCTGGTAGGATAAAAAAAATGTATGTCATCATCTTTTTCTGCTTCTCACTTCTGACAGAAGCACATGAAGAATACAAGATCAAATTCTTCCTCCTCTTGAAAGTTTGGTCACCATTACTAACAATGACAATAACCTGAACAAATCAAGCAAGCTAAAATCATACTTGTTCTGCTGATCTAGAAGTAGGAGCATTAGTAACTATATAGAACCATGCTAAGTTTTGGGAAAATAAATTTTWAAAAGTATTATTTTATCATCCAATTAATAAAATATTGGATTCTAATCTTGTCAATTAGTCAAAAAGAACCAGATAAAAATTGAAACAGCAATTTAACCAAAATGACATATGATTAACAATTCTAAAAATAAAGAAGTGCTTTAATATGTCACTGAAAACTAAGAACAATTTACTCATATAATATTTTATGTACTAGTATAGTACAGTAACATTATTAGATACCCAATCCTCTGTGTTTCAAATGTGGAAAAAAATTCCAAGTTATATTTGAAATCACATAGACTATAGGTTTTCAACATAGCGGAGAATTAATATATTCAAAACATGAATATACTTTGAAGCATCATGACAGTGAAACATAAATGCATCTCTTGAGATTACAGTTTAAGTTCTTTTGATGAACTACTCTTGCGTTTCATTTAAGAGGGAATAAGAACAAAAAAGAGAGCTAGAACTTCTATGTAATTACAATTCTTTGTGCTAGGAATGAAGAATAGCATTGCTGATCAGAAGGTGCAAAGAAACAAGCCCAAAAGGCTACTGCTTCTCAAGAAAATGCGCTGATGCTTGCAGGTTAGAAAGCTGCCCAGCTCCCAAAGACAGGAAATTGAGGGAGACAATAGCAAAAATGTGATCTTGCAGCATATTTCAGACTGAAAAGGCCACATGTAAAATGATGAATATCCCATTGTGGCATCTCTAAGMTGAGGATTATCATATGACTAAATAATTGATCACTTGTTCGTGTTCTCTTTGTAGTGAAAGAATCCATRTGAAGTGACAGAATTCCATCAAAAGAGACTAGGAGAAACCCGTCACAGACCTATCAAAGTGGTAGTTACACCATTTATGTATGAGCTGTAATATCTAATAAGTATATTACATCTAAAATTTTCAGAGTGAGTATTTATTAAATTCATTTTAATTGTCTGAATAAAAGGTTCTTATGTGAAGATAAGGCCWGGATCCCTCAAATGATCAGCAAAGAAGAGGAAACAAACCAGAGTGGAATGAATCATTGTATTGGAAGAAGGGTAACACTGCTTTCAGGAAAATCTTTAGACTACTAAAATCTAGTAGAGCTGACACAGAAGATATGACTGAGGCTTCTTTTGAGAGTTTTTATTACCACTTCAATGTTTSCCTCAGACTTCCTAAGTAACAATTGGGTGCATATACTCCTTAGTGAATTTAGCCTAATGGCTTTAATTAATATACAGATCCTTCACAAAAAATTCAATACACGGAAATATTCTGTGTTTGTCCAGAACTTCAACCTTTAGCAGACAGTGCTCTTACTAAAAATCTCCAAGGGTGCTTCAGATGCATTATTCCAAGCACCCGTGTAATAAATTTTGTTCAAAAGTTATTTCTGTAATCTCTTAGAACCATTTTGATGTTGTCCTTTTCCCACTTTGCACATATACTTCCAATATATCTCAYGGCTRTAAAGTGTGTACTTCAGAATGGTCRGTCTAAACAGGGAGGCAYCTGAGCAGTCAGGCGTGATAATRCCACTTTAGAGTGGCTTATGCTCTTCGCTCTCACTTTGGAGATGCCAGAAGGGGGRAGCTGAGTTGAGCACCACGTATTTTTATAGAAACGTTATACAGGGCTTAAAATTCTGCTTGTCAGTTAGTTGGAAATCTACATGTGAACCAACATGCAAAAGGATGAAAGTTAATGGAACAGAAAATGGAGCTGCAAGACTTTAATGCAGGAAATGCCTGTGCTTAACATTSTGCTCTCATCCGCTCCAGTACCACAGAATTTTACCTCTAAATTTGAATTACAAATCTCAAATGTAAAATTGTACAATATCAATTGAACTACAAAGGAACAGCCCTTTAAAAGCCATTATCTTTTCATTTCTAGGTAATTTTTCAGAACACATTCAGTCAATTGCTTTGTTTACATTTTTGTACTGTGGAAGAAGGGAGTAAAGCCACAGACACAAAAAAAGCAACACATTAAACTTCATTATATTATGCCTCTTTTGAAAACTGCAACATTATAGCATATAGACTGAATGTGTGCTGGAAAGCTTTAAAAATCTATTTTTCTTAACATTGCATGAGGACTTAACAAGGCAATATTGGCTACCTCAACTGTTAATCAATGCTGACTGATTAAAATCCCACTTAGAACTACCACCAATAAATCCAGATACCATCCAAAAAATTTTTCAATTTAAAAACTTTTAAAGGAGGGAACTATTCTCTYTTCTCTTTGGCTGTCTTTTAAAATTGATTAGTCTTCAGGGCAGAAAAATGTAGAAATTTAAGGAGCTACCACAAGAAAAATTGTTATAAATGGAAAACTGTCAAGGAAAAATCTCAAAGAAAAATTGACAAAATAAAATGTGAAGATTAATCCATTAGTGAGAAACACAGAGAAGCGCACACTAAAGTGATAAGTGAAACTTTGTGTCAAGTGTGATCAGCTCCCAGTTAGAAAACTTGGGGGTTTTAATGGAATTTTCCAAAAGTCTTGCCTGGATTCTTTTTCTGAATGGTTCTTTAAACTGAAACTATAAAATTATATGTTTCTGAGGACTGTGCTGAGAAGGGATGATCATTGCCCWTCTTAAACTACAGGAGTTTTTTTAGTGCCTAAGAGATGAGAGAACAAAACATAAAAAGTTATTTTACAAAGAGAACATTAAATATTTCACCCATTAATTTTGTATTCACATTTTGCTTACAGTATAAATGATAGCAGTCATATTTTCAGGTAAATGAAATATTACCTTACCAAAATAAATATTTTTGGGGCTTTTTTATACCACAGCAAGAGGGAAATGAGAGAAAATGATAGKTCTGTTCCATGGAGGTAGTCTCTAGTGCAGACAGAAAACAGGATAAATCAGTCATCACTACAGCAATTGCCTCATTTGAAAAGGATCAGTCAAAAAGCAGCAGGCTGTCATTCAGGCAAGATTTTGTCATTGTTACTTGCATTTCTCTACATTTGCATTGCAGGTGTTTGAATTTCAGCCTGTTTCATTAGTGACTTCTTAAATATGCCAGCACTAATGAGACGTTTCAGTGGGTAATTACCTAATTTCTGTTGTGAGGAACAACATAAATGGGTGAAAACTGGCCAGAGGGGCATTCCAATTCTCAGAGAGGGTATCTTCAGCACCTAGACAGCATACTGTGTTTCATCAAAAAGAGTGTGACCAGAAAATCAAAGAGGATGATTTTTTCCTTTTATGCAGCACTTGTAAAACTCTGTCTGAAGAATCAGATACCATTTTGGGCCACCTTGTACAAGGCAGRTGCTGAAAATCTGAAGAAAGTCTGGTGAAGAATTTCTAAGGTGGTAAGGGGGTCTGGAACATGAAAAGGCACTGATTCAACCATGAAATTAGACCTGCCTTAAGCAAGAGCTTAGGCCCAATAGGTTTTGTAGGTTTCTTTCAAGAGGAATTTTATTATGATCTTATGATTTCCAGAATGAAAATCAGATTTCAGATCTTTGCAGGCCCTTCAGAGAAAAATAAATAGTACCTTGGAGAGAATACATGCAAGTGAACCCATTCAATAACCTGTCTGYAGGGTAATTCTCTTTTATTATAGGCAAGCATTAGCAGTTTACAAAGACTTCAGGTACTGCATTTTGTGTATTTCATGCTTATGAAATATTTGTACAAATAATTTAGACATACTGAAGCAGACTCAGTTCTCCTGTGTTCCCAGCATTGACAAGTGCACACAYATTTCTCATCTGACTTCTGTTGTGGCTCTTATTTCCTTTTTGTCACTCATTTTCTTATCCAGCTTAGCCATGCTGGCAACTTTGACAGTCTGACTGCACCCAGTCCAAGTGAACAAGTGAAGCTTATCAAAAGTTACCCTTTTTTTTTGTGTATGCCTCTGATCAGAGAACTTGAACTTTTGTCCCTTTATCTTTTATCAAAACAAACTTTCAAATCCTTTGAAGTACAGCAGCCTCAAGAGTGCTGGTATCTGCCTTCCTCAATCACACATGGCTACAACTATTTTCTCACTGCTCCTTTGTGCATGGTGTGGGAAAGCACTGCTTGAATGAGACAAATAGAAAAATGTAACAATACCCCTTTACAGCAAAACCATAAAAAAGGAAGAGTCTGCTGAGACTCATGCACTTGAAAGGATGTCCTTGAATGATTTAAGAATGGTCTGACATTATGGATACAGCACAATTCAAAGATGAAGCTAGGTATTTAAYGCAAACTGTATCAGAACTGTGAATAGACCTTTTGGTTGAAATCTTGTCTCATTTGGAGTGTTCTTGCTGTTTAAAATTGCATATAAGGCATAACATTTTCTTCTATTTAATGTTTCATCTTTCAGAATATGTTGTCAGGCACCATCTGTACTTCCAAGGTGAGGGYGAACTGCTGAGGACTGCTCACCACTTTCTCAATATTCAGCATCTGAAAGAATTGGCCAGCGCCCTCCTGGAAATGTTTTCTATTTTGATGCAGAGAAAAAATTATAATCATGCATGCCAAAGAGGAAGTTA
The DNA here is from genome assembly GCA_902810485.1 of Alauda arvensis. NCBI lineage: Eukaryota > Metazoa > Chordata > Aves > Passeriformes > Alaudidae > Alauda > Alauda arvensis. Next base: position 116,380 of record CADDXX010000543.1, read on the forward strand.
AAGCAATCATATCTATTAGTATGTAGTGCACAAAAAAAAAAAAAATCAAAGCAGAAGCATATTATGGACATCTAAAATAGGGAGTATAACTCAAAGAGCCATAGATGACACAGCCTGATAAAGGTTCTGAGGGAAAAAAAAAGAATAACAACACTGATTGGCAATCTGTGACATGCCAAGTGAACAGCAGGAGTGTGGGAAACAGTGCRTGCTTTTTAGAGAAAATTTACTATGCAGAGGTAGACCTTCCAGCTGAGCAGGAATGGAMGCATGAATGTGAGAGATTGATGCAAAAGCATTATTGAGGATTACTATCAAATCTGAAAAATAATGGTGAAAAGAAAATAAGGAAAAGAATATTTATACACAGTCTCAGAAGCCTTAGGACAATAAAATAATTGTTTAAACTGCATTACCAGATATTTTCCTAGTTTGGCATCATATTTATTTGTTAAATCAGTATTTTTGTGGATTGAGCTATAGTGGAAATAATACTAGTAGACTGAAGGTAAACTGTAAATTGCTTTATGGAAGAAGTCTGTAAATACTGTTCATAACACATGACTCATAACAGGATGAAAGGTAATGAAGAATTTTGCATAATCATTTAGGAGAAATGAAYGAGTTTTAATCAAGATTAAAACGTTATTCTCCTCCTCTTCTTAAGAAAATTCCTTGTTTTTTTATTTTGACAGCAATCACAATTTTTATATTTGTGAGACAAACATGTCCTTTTACTGAGACATGACATTTCTTATAAGAGATTTGCAGTCTAAACTTTAATACAGTCAAGTTCATCCTATGAAATATATAAGGGAAAATCCTATAACAGAGAGGTGATTCCATGTTCCCTATAACCTTCATTGTAGGCATTGATGTAAAAATTTCTGCCATGACTTTGACCATTCCCATAAWAAATTCCCACTGGTTAATGTCCAGATTGAGATCAGTGATGAGTTGTGGTCCTCAAGGGTCCCTATTAGGACCAGTACTGTTTAATGTCTTTGYCATTRACATAGAYAGTGGGATTGAGTGCACTCTCAACAAGCTTGCAGATGAACTCATGCTTAGCAGAGCTGCTGACATGCCAGAGGGACAGGATGTGGTCTAGAGGGACTTGGAAAAGCTCAAGAAGTGGCTCATGAAAAACTCATGAGGTTCAGCAAGGCCAAGTTCAATGTGCTATACCTGGATCAGGGCAATCCCCAGCATCAATCCAGGCTGGGGCTGAGCAGATAAAAAGCAGCCCTGCTGAGAAGRACTTGGGGGTGCTGGGGGATGAAAAGTTCGACGTGACCAAGCAATGTGTGCTTGCAGGCAGAAGGCCAACTTTTTCCTGGGCTGCATCCATAGCAAAGTGGCCAGCAGGTTGAGGGAAGTGATTCTACMCCTCTTCACCACCTGGAATACTGAGACTCARYCTGGAGTACTGCATCCAGYTCTGGAGTCATTAATACAGGAAAGACATGGTTCCTCTGGGGTGGGACCAGAGGAGAACCAAAAAAATGATCAGAGGGCTGGAACACCCTTCAGAGTGAAAAGGCTGAGAGAGYTGGCRTTGTTCACCCTGCAGAAGAAAATGTTCCAGGAAGATATCATTGAAGATTTTTAGTACTTAAAGGGGACTTTACAAGCAAGATGGAGGCAGATCTTTTAATAGGTCATGTAGTGGTAGGATAACAGGTAATGTTTTTTAAAAAGAGGGTAGATTTAGACTCCATATTTTTTATGAGAAGARTGGTAAAACACTGGARCAGGTTTCTCAAGGARGTCCCASCCCTGCAAACATTCAAGGTCAGGTTGGACMGGTCCCTGARCARCTGGATCTAGATTAAGCTGGTCATTGCAGGGAGATTGGAAGAGGTGACCTTTAAAGGTCCCTTTCAACCTGATTCATTCTATAATTCTATTATTTGGTTTCTAAAGAACTAGGCTGCTATAACTGGTTCTAAGGCAAATGGCCTCTGGGGRCAACCAATAATTCCAGAATATCAATCTCCAGGTATGCAATCAATTCARGAGAAACATTAAACTCTCTGCTTGCCCAGCATAGGACAATAAAGTCATGTTAACACTGCAACTTCTGCAGTATTCAAGGGGTGATGTTAATTAGACTCAAAAAAGGAAGCTATGAATTCCTCACTGAGCACAGTCTTTCCTGTACATTTCCAGGGTAATTTTCCCTGYGGCACTCTTTACAACTCCTATTCTAGTTCTTGCCTTTATTCTCTTYGTCCTCATCTGTAAGGTCACTGAAGTAGCRGAGTATTTTGTACATCCCCAGCTCTATTCAATAAATAATAAAAGTCAGAAAATGGACTTTCTTTTACATCCATTTGCTGAAGTSCATAAATACTAAGCTTTATTACAAGGAGTTGTGGAGATTTTTAAGATTAGAGAGAGAGAGAAAAAAAAGGGTATCTGCAGTCTGTCACAGAAACTCATGTGTAATCAGAACTGAATACTGAATGAAAGGAGTGAAATCTGTACACTGCCTATTGTCATTTCCTATAATGCAATATAGTCCTCAATAGTCCTATTGTTTTCAGAAAGGAGGAGGAATGGTTTAAGTTTTTGATAATGTAATGCAGAAACTTATAATGATGGATGTCTAGTTTGAACAACACAAAATGGTATATAAGATAACAACACAGTTGCCTTAAGATATCATACAAAAACAATAGTGGGGGTTTTCTTTTCCCATTTATTAATTGTTTTTAGTGTAATGAGAGCCTAAAAATTCTGAAAAAAGGTCACTGTTAACTTTCAGCAAGTGCTGCCATTAACTAACAATACATCCATGTAGACTATATTCAGTAGTCTACCCCCATATACTTCTATCCCAGAAAACTCCTGGGCAGAACTGCGTWGTGTGTCTGCTGGCTTTGTGACCGGAGGTCAAGTCTGAAAGCTAAACCTGAAGGATTTAAAAGAAATCTTCTCCAGGGAACTTAACACCTTAACATTTAGGTCTCTTTCATGATTAGCATTTAAATGTGGGTCAATAGTTCATGTCTAAGTCAAGCATGTGCACCATGGAGAGCAGTTCACTGCCACCAGTCATGCTGTTTTGCTTGCATCCTTCATTGTCAATTTTTAGTAGTAATGCTTACTACAACACTTCTTGCTGCCTCAAGTATCACTGATTCTAAAAAAAAAAAWAATAACATTAGAATGCTTTTATCTTTTAGCATTTTAAGTACGTTATTACTTAATCTCTGAGAAACTTCTGAATAGATTAATCCCACACAAGTTWAAGTGGTATGTCTGTTCTAAAAGAATAATAGCCTTTTTATGACCAGTGATTACTGATCATTATAGGGTCATTATGGGGATACCACCTTGGGTCCTGGGTAAAATCAGATAAAGGATAACAATGAAAACAGAGAATAGGCATTAAATGCATGATGAAYATACTTATGTGGCTATTTTCAAATGCAATGCAGATTTTAAAACCAGTGGAGATACCGCAAGGCGCAGAGTATGTCTATCAAAGTAGAATCCTCCCTTTTGCTGAAAGAAACCCCCACTTTGTACTTGTCTTGGCAAAGTGAAGTACAGATTTTAAAGAACAGTTAAAATTTATCCTAGAATAAAGTGCATAAAATTAATTTTTAATTCTATGCCTATCTGTAAATATCACTGTTTCAATACTCATACACGTATTGTACAGTCTATTTTCCCAACACGTACCACAAACACTTTGTAAAAATAAATTTATACACTTGTTGTCTTCCAGTGGGACCAGTGGAATTTCCTACTAGGACCCAGTAGAAACCCCACAGCAAAGTTTAGCAAAGGTCACCCCAGCCAAGAGAATGCTTAAGATTTATAATGACACTTTAAGGACATTCAAAGGAAATGGAGATACACTAATGAAGATGCTTAAGGCAGCAGAGGAGAGCACTGCAAAGCCAAGAGTCAGGTTGATACATCTTGCACCTAAACAATTCTTTCATCCACTACTTCATCCAAAGAATACTGTTTAAAAAACCTCAGAATTTTAGACTGCACTTCTATTATTTCTAAAATTAAAATATCAGGAAAAAGATTTAGTGAGAAATACTCAGTTGAAAGATCATGATAAGCAGTAATGAACTCTGGTATTTACCAGACTTTTAAATGCCTTTTGTTCTGAAAAATTTGTTTAGAACAAACAGGAGATGGAAGCCATTTAGAGCAGTTCCCTTCATATAKAATCACTATGACTGCAAATTTGTTTTATATTTAATTAAATGATTCTACATTACAGTTAAAATGAAAAGTAATTGTGGTTTGATTAACATTAAATTAATGGCCTGAGGGAATTCACCTTTGTTTAGATGATGGTATTATTAAGAGAAAAATAATTTTTAAAAACTGCTTGATTTACTAGGCATAGAAAATGTGAAAATATCTTTTGTAATTAGATGATCAAAGACAGAGTAGTGTTAAATTGAACTGCAAAGCAAGTCAAGTGGGATATGCAGTGATATCAGTCGAGTGACATAAACTCACTGTTGCTAGGAGCTTTGATATCAGCCAGAAATATGCTGAGAAAATTAATTAGAGAAAAATCATTACAGAAGACATACTACCACTGATCATCATTACCCATCCTCTAAAAGAGGACTCACATAACTTGATAAATTTTGTTATTAAYGTGGAAGCATAGATTAATGTTTGCATAATAATGGTGTATTTCACCAGTTGCTGTCARCATCCTTWAAGAAAGCAACCTGGAAATGTAGTAAATTATGGAAATCACWGTCTAAATTAAGCTAATTTGCAAAGACAAAACATTCAGGTTTTTCACCCTTGTTTGTTTCTTTTTGATGTGAATGCTGCTTAAACATTTATCTCATTTAGGTGTGCTTCTTGTTTGTTTAATTTGCCTTTGTTGACACACTTGCTGTTACTTTATAATAATTCAATTTCTGGCATCTTTTTYRCTGTTTTAGAGCAGATTTTAAAACTMTTTAAAATAACAAAGGAAATAAAAATTATTCCCTGKTTCTTCAAGAAACTTGGCCCCTATTGACAGACAAGAAAGTAAACCACTAGTCACCACTAAGAGTTAATGGGTTTGCAGCACACTCAGCCTGATTTAGTATAATAAGCTAAATTGTGAGTGATAATTGTGCACCCACATGAGCTGTATGAAAGCTTGTCATAGCAATGGTCTCTGTACTGGAACAAAAACAAAGTCACTGAAGGCATGATTCCCAAGAGGAACCAGGARTAATTAGATCATAAATGTCACCACAATTTTTCCAGAGCATGCAGCAAGACATGGTAAGAACAGTTTACAGATATTCTTAGAGATTATTTTTTCCATGTATATACCTCATTCTCCTTTTTGAACAAAAGAGTCATTATTATCTCTCAGAAGCTGTATTCTGGGCTACTATTGCAAACACTGTCAGTACAATCCAAGCTTTTTTGCGTTCCCTCCAGGAACGTACTACTATATAATCCTAGAAAAATAAATTATAAGTCATCTAGTTAATTCCCTGGAATTCTTGTAGCCCCAACTCCTAGTCAAAGCAGGGATAACTGGAAAATTAGATGAAATTGTCAAAGAACTTGTCCAGCTGAATTTTGAAAACCTGCAAGTATGGAAAGTCTGAAAATGCTTTGAGGAAYTTGTCTCATGGTTTAACAACTCTGATTATGAAATTCTCCTTACATTCATTCCAACACCTTGTGTTTACTGCTTCTGGTAATTTCTCTGTGAGCCCCTAAGATCAACCAGRCACTATCTGCTCCAAGCACCCTCTTCTTTAGGTCATGGAAGACTGCAATTAAATCTATCAGGATGTAGCAAGTGGAAGCAGGATGCAAAGGCAACGCTGGGGGAGGCACAGGCAGTTGTATCACAGGCAGTGCCCAGCAAGGCAAACARAGCACATCTGGGGATGGGAACCAGGTTCAACAAGAATACAGGGAGTCAAACAAGTCCCTGTTGGAAAAGCAGACCTGAAGACAAGGAAGACCTCAACTCAGGAAGCTGAGTTCACGAGTCAGGGTTGGGATAGATCTGGAAATAATTAGCCAGGATTAGAAACCATACMGAAATTGCCAGACAATTGCACTTTAAATGCATAAAGATGTAAAACCATGTACGTTTATGTTTGACAATTTGTATAGGTGCAATAAGATTTCTTAGTTAATTACTAGCAAACACTAATACTGATGCTTTTCAGGGAAGTATTGCTTAACATTATAATTTGCATGCAAGAAACAAGCTTATAGCTGGGATACAGTCATATTTCCAGCATTATAACAGAGCTTTTTTATGGTTTATGTTTCTCRGTTTATGAGAAATTGATTTTAAACTAATCATCAGCTCTACAGTCTTCCTCTACATATTAAAAATAACTTTTGCCATGAATGTATTGTTAATTTCCATATTATTCCATATACACACAGGCTTTCAGAATTACAGTGACTTAGCTGACAGAAATAGTAATCTCTCCCCAGTAAATTTTGCTATATATCTGGTCATGTTCTACATCTCAAACCTTTTCTCTAATATGTACAAGTGCTAGTATGCCTAATCTACAGGAGGCTTTTAGAGCMCACCCATATACAACTGGTAATTAGGGCCCATGGAAATTAAGTGTGTCTAACAAATTGATYAGGCAAAATATAGAGTTCTAAGTAAGCATTGACCAAAAAGGGAACTCTACAATATCCTACTTACTGTATTGTCTGGAAACATGTGGAGTTTTCATTCTCATCACAGCTAAAAGGAGGATTTCCATAGATATAGAAATGCTAATTCAGTAAGTAAAACACAAACTTATCCTAGATACCATTTTTACCTCTTTTTCTCAATTCTTTACATAAATAAGTTGCTTAAGACAGGCTTCCGAGGCCCATTGAGGGAGCCCTAAAATAGCAGTCTCTTTGTAGTTCATTCCTAACTATGGATGTTGCATTGAGAAGACATAAGCTTATGGTTTTCTTGTAATTAGTAAGTGCTTTTTCCTTTCATCATATACACATATTGTCAGAACATGTCAGATCAACATGGACATCTTTCCTTATGAAAGCAGATGCTTACATACATGTACAAACACACAAGTCAATATAGAAACTTTAGTCATTCAGAAATAAACTTGACATTTTACATTTAGGCAAGGTCACCAGGGTCTTATCAAGAAACTAAAAAATAAGTGGAATGAAAACATAGATAATGTTTCCTTCTTCTTTTGTATTATAAAAAGTAAACTGCTGAGTAAATACATTAATGAAACAGGTAAGATTCCTCTTTCCTTAGTGTCTCAAAAATGAGCCAGTAGTAGTCTATGYTTTTAAAATATGCATGCATGAGAGAATAGAATATTATTTCTATTTTGTTTTAAGATCTCAGTGAGTTCTGAATCAGCGATTATTTTCAGCCATACTAATAGCCTCTGCACTAMATTTTACAGTAAATTTCTTCAATTAGTCCTTAATTAATTAGAAAACATACATTAGAGTTGACAAGCATGAAAATGTTCTGTGAAAAATATTCCTTAATGAARCCATGTCCTTATAAGAAGCAGTGGTCAGTTTTGCATTTTTCTAGGCACTGTTTTTAAAAGTCAAATATATTAAAAAATGGTTGATGTTCTTAATTTTTATATGTAAATCTTTCCTCAGATACTTTAAGACACATTCAACCAAATAATAAGTATAATTCTCAGACAATAASTAAAGATTAAATTCTAATTCTATAACGGTTCTACTCTATTGGAAATGTTGCATAAGAAAACAAATGTTGATTCCTTCATTCAAAACTCATCTTTCTTCTCTTACCTATTACATGGGAAATTAAAAAATATCTTGATATTCTATTTTAATGTATAATATTACATCATCAAAAAGGTTGTAAAAAGAATACAAAAAGRAAGGTCAGTATTTTAGATTAGGTATCTTCAGTCTAATAGTTTCAGATATATTCTGGTAAGAAGACTGAACAGAAGAAAGCAGCAATGAAATTGCCACAGACATATTATAAATATTGTTTGCCAAATCCATTTGCAACTGAATCTTTTTTCTTCTCAAACCACAATGCACAAAATATATATTATTGAGTTGACTGATTAATATTTTAAAACACTATGGAATTTTTTTCTGAAAGGTAGATCTGAATAAGAGGTAAAGAAATTTTTAGCTTTACTCTCAAAGGCATTTGTTGTGCTAGAGAGAGCTAGGAGGACAAAAACAAACCATAGATCTAKCTGAGAGAATGAGGAACAAACTGCATTACAAAGCTGACATCATAAGCTTTATGAGAGAGAGGKTTGGAGACATAATCAGACATGATGGTCGTTAATCTCAAGATCAGGACAGAAACACTAAATGCAAAGAAAATCGTTCAGTGGGAACAAAAAACTGTTTTCACATCAAAACAAAGTACTGAAGACTGCAAATTTGTTCTCATTTMTTTACCAGTTAAATTCTTTGCAATTCTTTTTATCTCTTAAGTTTGAAAATACTGGTGTCAGACCAGTGAAGCTTTTTGCAGATACCCAAGCACAATTTTTCTTCCTTTTAAATTTACAGACAGATTTTTAMTTATTAATTATGATGCCACACAGAAAATATTATTAATATCTCAATGCAGAGAGTGGTTTGAGGTGTGAATGGCTTCTTACTTCTCTCTGGGTTGAATCTCTGCTGATAAACTGTTCACATGACAAACATTTCCTTGATTTTTTTTCCTGTGAAACAAGCTAAGGTAGTCCAATGTGCAGTGACATTCCTGTGTCATTTACAACCTGTAAATGACAGGCTGGTGAAATGAGAATATTTTGCCTGTTAGTTCTGTTACAGAAGCCATTAACTTCATCTCATACACTTCCAACCTAAACAGATAGCATGTAGGAAGGCACGTCAGTCTAGTCCAACTTCTTCCTCCAGTCAGAAATAYTCCCAGGTCATCACACTAACTTCTGATTTAATCCTTCACGAAAGAAAAGAAATTGGCAAAAATTGGGGAAGACATCAAACCAAACCAAAAAACAACCAAAAAAGTCCTCTCTGACRTCTATGATGAATAGATATCTTAAAACCAAATTATACTATAATATCTTGTTTCATAGATGAGAATAAGGGTACTGAATTAAAACAAACAACAAGATGGATAGAAAAGAAATAACTAAAGTGTTAAAACTTTATAAAAGAAACTGTGTTTAACAATACAAACCACTAAATGATCCATGGTGTGTTAGCAGGAAAACAAATTCAGTAGAACTGTTCTGTGTCTAAGTAATACAGAACAACTGTTGACATGAATCTGAGAGTACCTCCTGTAAGTGTAACTATAGTCACTCCTGAAAGTATGGTTTGGTCTGTTCAGGCATGAAATTAGAAAAATGCCTTTAGAAAAAGCCTGAAGTAGAACCAAAACAGGCACAAGATGAACTTGAAACAATATTTATACTCTTAAATTTAAATCCATAGAATGAAGGGCTTATGTTTTTTTACTATTATCATCAAGAACACAGTAATGCAAATTCTAAATGCTTTTATTAACATAGAGCTTATTTTGCCCATGTGCTGCTTCTGTCTACTCCTTTTTCTCATTCTGCATWGCTGAAGTCCTGAGAGCACAAAGTACTCTTGAAAATCATTCTTAGTCAAAAACCCTGTTTAATATATTTTATCTTCTGTAAACTCTTAAGTATCGCAAAGACCCTAAAAATGTCCTATTCTTAAAAACATTTGAAGTGATCAGGAAAATATAAATCACAAATTGTTCCTTGAGAGGTGTAACACAGTTTYTTCCCTTTGTTGAGTCCTAAATTTTTCTACATTTCACTGTCTTCTTGAGTGATTGTGTTTTGGTGACTAAATCGTYCCTTGTCACTTTTTGCTATGTGCTTGCCTGGTAAGATTTTGTTGAGGTCTACCCATGCAGATAATTTATTTCCCTCTGAAGATGAGATGCCAGCTAAAAGTCACCAAATATGAAAGCCTCAGACTGCATCTGAATATTGACTTTGGTGATTGTTTGAAGAGCTATTTAGTCCTTTGTCGGGGGAAAAGTTTGAGCTATGTCATTGCCCTCAGACATGCTGCTGTAGATACTTCTGCTGCACTACTATGAAATGAGAATCAAAAAGACAGACAGGGAAATGCTCTGGATGTTGAAATTAAAACAAACCTTAATTTTGAAGCTGAAATACACCTGGCTTCTACACAAAATTCTTTCCTTTGAGAAAGTTCCAAATCATGGAARGAAGGGTAAAGCCTTAAGTCACCACAGATGGGCTGTGCAATACAGTCGTTGTTCTTGCTTAGACAAATTGTCCCAGTATTGTCTTGGAGCAACATTACATGGCTGGGATTAGATTAAAAACTTGTTGCCAGTCAGCTAGAACCCACAGGTAGCTGAGCAACAGATATGTCCATTATTGTAATGTAGATGCAGCATACAGTAATCAATGATATATTGTCAAATAAGCTGCTCCACTAAACCCGAATAATTGCCATCAGTTAGAAAGACTCTGCCTCTACATAGCTAAAAGATATTACAGACTGGAGAAGAAATATCTTCTCTCTTTGTTGCTCAGTAGTTCGTAAACATTCCTAATGATCCTCAGGTCTTTGCTAACTCCTTGGAAACCAGGGGATGGTAAAAACCAAAGGGTATTTAATATTACATCTGAAAGGTATTTTCTTTTATTGAAAATAATTGTGACTTTGCTGTGATTATCTGTGCCTTTGTGACATACTTGGTTGCTTTGGCAATAGATGGGCGCAGAAAAAGATTTCCTTTCTGCTTGGTTTGAGTTTGACTTTTTTTTGGTTTTTAGCTTAATGAATGTCTTGAATGGTCTAGCAATTACTTTCTGTTTCATATCCATCCGAATTTCATCTCTGTAGATGACAGCTTCTTTCCTACAGAAACATCCTTGCTAAAATTGAAGTGTCTAATGGAGCCTTAGTGCATTTTTTTGTTAAATGTGGTGAAATTTGATACACATTTGATCTGTGTACATAAGTATTCAGCAAGTAAGAAGTCGAAGCAGATGACATTGGTCAGTGTTCCCTTGTTGACCATTGCTATTACTCCATCATAAAGGACTACTGGAATGGTCAGGCACAATTTGCCCTTAGTGAAGCTGTGATAGATGTGTTGGATCACCTCCTTGTCCTCCATGTACTTTAGCATTGCCAGGATTTGTTTCAGTGAGCGGCCTCAATCATGAAACAAGTCATTAAGCAGTTGTCTGCTRGGCARGTGGCACAGAACATGGGAGAAAAAGGAGGCATACATTTTTGCATTATCTGTGATTTAGCCGAGTCTGATTTATTAGGTTAATATGCTGTCAAGRAACTCCACAATATTAGTTAAAAATGGTCTGAGGTAAAGTAGATATTCTCAAAACAAATGCACMATGGTTAAAATAATTTTGGCAGGCTTAAATTTAAAATAGAGAAATACTGAAACTATTTGGCAGTTGACTAAAAAGCAAAGTCACTAAATTGTTTTCTAAAGAAAATGGTAGATTTTAGAATCATGAAGTAGAGACGTAGTACAAAGTGGTCTGTTTTAACTGCAGCTTGAGCATTGTAGTTCACAAGGTATAGTACTACTTCATGTAAATGTAGATTAAACCTAGAAAGTTCTGTTTCCCTAAAGCCTAAACCCTAAAACAATAATGTTGAATATTTTCATAAGAAAGAAGGAAAATTTCAAAAATTATGTCTGAAGCAAAAGTTTGACTATGGTCCTGAAATGGTGGTGGCTTAGGTAAGAAACGTCATTGTAGCCCCGTTGTAATGCAGTTTTAAAACAAACAGGTATTTTCTGCATAAGGAAAAGGATTTTAGTTTTACCATAAGGCTTAAAAGGAAAAGCCCTAGAAAGTTCTCTGCACTCCAAGCTGCTACTGGCTCGGTGTCAGGACAGATAGGTGCCAGGTAAAGATAGGTCTCTTTACCTGTCTTTCAACAATGTAGCTGTTCTCTATTGGGCAGCTTGCCAAGGACACTGCCTCAACCATTCGRTACTTAAAGGGCTGCACAAAGCCCCTCTTGGCTTTTTCAGGGTGCTTTACAAGGTGCTATTGTCTCTCTGCACCTGAGTACGGCTTATTTTTATTTGCATTGTACTGTTTATTATTTTCTCCTTTTATTAAAACCTTTTCTGTTACACAGCACACCCAAAGAAGTTGTCTTGCTCTTATTAAGCCACTCTGGGAGGTGCAGGCACCCTCAGAGAAAATTGATGTAATCTCCACGTGGCTCCCTCCGCACTGGCCACGTGTAAGAATGCATCATAGCCCTTTTTTAAAGAAAGCAACAAGCAGATAAGATAATTGGCACCTGCAGTAATATTGCAACATTTTTACTACCCTAAAKAACATTATGACTGCTGTTCTTGACYTTGGTGACTCTTTTGTTGGTGGAGTTATTTCTCTGGGAAGGTGGACAAATAAACATATCTGTCAGCAATCAAAACTCGTTCTGTTTTCCCTCTGTAAATCCCTCCAGTTTAGAGCTGGAAGGAAATAACTATATCAAAACATAGGTAAATAAATTAAACCACTGGAACTGGCAATCTAACACTTCTCACAGATAACACTCATGAAAAAAACCCACAAAATTTCAGGAAAGAAGCACTTGGTAATATTTTCAAAATAATTTACATCTTAAATTTCTATTAATATTCTGCTTGATACTGAAAGGTTGATTAAACCCCTCTTTGAAGCCTGTATAGAGTTAATGCTAAAGTATGCTYTGTAAAACATAATTTAAAAATCTGGCAAGTAATTCTTATCTCAATGATTGATTGTTACAATAATAAATCTCCAAATACAGCAAAAAATTACATTTCTTTATATGACTGAAGAATGAATTAAATTGTTTTGTTGCAAGGACACTAAAAAATAGGTTTTTCTATTTTGAAGACCATTAAACATCAGATCCATCATATTATTTCTTTTTTTCCAATCTCTATTTTGCAGGACATGTCAGACTAGCTTGGTAAACTGCAGGATAATAGCCTCTTCAGTATTGTTCCTGCTGTCAGATTGAGTGACTTGGCTAGAGGGTTGATGCTTTTAGCTTACGTAGTTGATGAGAATGCAAAAGTATTAGTATTGACTTTCCTCCAGAAGCAATCAAAATTGTCTGCATTTACCTTCCAAAATTAAAGCCATCTTCACTAGACTGATATAAAATGCTSGGTGTACATCAGTATGTAGCAATTGTTAACAAAACATCTATTTTTAAGAYTGTGTTTTAAAATGTTAAAATCTATGAGTCTTATTCATTTGGCACAACACTCCTAAAGTAGACCATGAACAGGGTTTTCAACAGTGCTGAAAAATCAAGTCAGTTGCAAGCTCCTGGCTTATGAGTTTTTATTTGTCAATGTATTTTATGAGTCATCAGCTGAAAGTTGGCATCCTTCAGGTGAGACTCTGCAAACACGTGCTATTATGTGCCTTATAGTGTCTTTGGGAGTTGCAGTGCGACTTCTAGAATCTGGATTTAGGCCCAGTTTCACAAGTTGTGGCCATTATATTTTCCCCTTTTTCTCAAAGAGTTATGATGAAAATTCATTTCAGTGTAAACACCTCTAAATTTTTTACAGTAAAAAAAAAACCCATTATTTTTCAGAAGAATTGTTGTAATTCAGAGCCCAAGAGCTCATTGGTCTGAAAGTGAATCGACAAAGGGAAAAACAATCCTCAAAACAGCCTTACAGAAAGCAAATTGGATTGCTCAGTTAACATTTTTATATTGTAAGAAGGARTAAAGGAGACATGACAAGGTAAAACTGTTCAATTGGAGTAAAGACAAAGCTGATAAGACCTTGACTGATTTTTCAAAATGTGAAATTTTAAGAAAAGTTGAATATTGATTTAAAGATTTTGGGGAGTTATTTTAACATGTCTGATATTCCTTTAAGTAGTGCTACCTGCAGGAAGGTTTCACTGAAACTATCACAATAAAATTAATTCAATTATGAAAATAAGGAACAAGCATTCTGAAATATTTTTYTATCAATCATTAGAATAACCAGAGTTTATTGAGACTTTGTAAAATTTATTACCTTGTTTAGTACTTTTTCTTGAATGGTCCTTTTAGGAGATTTGATTGTAGTTTAATTCAAGATCTTTTAAAATGCTGTAGAGAAATTGCTGAAAAAAAGTAACAGACACTGTAAATGTATAGTTATTCACATGTGTTTTCTGGTGRTGAAGTTAAGTCTTCTACATTGCACATATTGATGGCTGAGATTTAGGGTCTGAGACATCAAGAAAGACTGGTCCAACTTGTTCACAAGTGCTTCTCCATAAGAAAGCTACAGTAAAGCTTACACACAGAACTATATTGTACTCCATGMCTCTAAGAAAAAAAAAGGTAAATTTTTTCCAGCTGTCTTTGCAGATTATTTTTCACTGTCTTGATGTTCACACTAGTAGAGATGTGATAACTTCTGTTTTTATTTTTAAAACYACAGCTGAAAAAGGAAAACAAAAAAATTTCCATTTTTTAAACAGCACCTCTCATGGTCTTGGTTCTTCTCCTCCMGTTCTTTCCCACTGAACTTGGTCACAGGCAGAATTATCAGGGGCTGGAGACCATTCTACGCACTGAATCTAGATGTGGTTGTGCTGTCTCAGAATGTTTGAGAAACTAAAACAATGGATGTGGGCTACATTGTGCAAGTTGGTAAYCAGACATTCTGTGAATATTTGTTTTGCAGATTTACAGATGAAAATTCAAGTTCTTTGTATTTCAAGTATGGTAGCTCTTAATTCACCTCTRTTTGTCAACAGCTGTCAAGAGGAATTTACACTAGCTGTTCCAAATCAGGTAAAACCACCCCCGCTGCAGCCCCTGCCATCACTGATGTGGTCTGGTTCTAGTATGGAATCAGCTTGACATGCCTGCTGCTAATCTAGCAGGGCCTACCTGCCAGGTCTGCATAATATAATTAAACTTCACAGAGCTAAATTTAAAATTTTTGCAAATGACTGCAAAGGAATTTGTTATATCCTTTGGTTTTGTCTTTTTTTTCAGCATACATTAAGGAAGATGAATTTTATTTATCTAAGTGTGCCAGAAATGCATTTAGCATTTTGCATTTATGAAATTGCTTAATCCCTCTTTAGGCAGCAAAATCTCCTGATCCTTCCTTTCTGTTCAGAGGCTGTCCATTGTCTGCTCCCACTGCAAGCAACTGGAGTTTTTCCATTGACTAAAACAGTAGTTGTTTTGTGCCCAAAAATAGGTTAATTCTTGCAGAAGATTTTTAAGCATTTTAGTCCATCAGAGTCTGTCAGTCAACTTCATGCTTTGGCATTTTATGTAACAGTAAATATATGAGTTTTAGCTGCTTAATTTTATTTCAAGCTATAATATACTTTGTTTTTTAATTCACATATAAAATATCTCTCAAAAATGCAAACTGTTCTGTTGAGGTAAACTCTTTAGTCATTCAAATTTTATCTTTTCTATTTTTTTCCACTAATGGAAATGGTTCATACTAGGGGACTGTGATATCTCAGCAAGTATGTAAATCTCACAGCACCTTGACCTATTTGTGAAATTGAAGTTTGAACAAAATTTGACTAAACATTGGTGGGAACTGACCTTCTCAGATGCTACTTGTTTATTTTTATGATGACAGCTGTAATTATTCCTGAGGTACAGCCACCAGAATATTGCCACTTTGCTCTGTGTACAAGAATAAGCTGCACTGCAGCACCTATCATAGTGTGCTAAGTGTAATGCCAAAGTTTTACCTGAACCTGTATTTGCTTTCAGCTGGGGTTAARAATACCCATTAACTGTGTCCTCATAAAAGATTCCTACTTATTATTGCCTAAATACAGTGTGGCAGAGTAAAAGGAAAAGTCATACAGCATGAATATACTGATGGAGTAGCTAAAATGTAGAAAGAACATGTTCAGGATTCTAAATACATATTTAGAAAAAATTCTTCACTGACTTGCTGTGATTTCAGCATGACTATTCTAAGACAAAGCAGAATTCAGCTGTTGAATTTAGCCATCAGTCACTTCATAACAGTAGTCAAGAGGCCTAATTAGGGTTTCACAGAGAAGGTGATGGTGTAATAGTAGCACTCTTTGAATTTCACATTAAAGCTTTTTTTTTTTACATTCCTAATTTTAATACACTATCTTAAAGCATGATTCTGAAGTCTTCTTCATACACTATATTTCAATTTTCTGTAGTCTTTTACTGTAGCACTCTCCCAAAGATTATTATTTTGAGCATTTTTAAGGTTTATGYTTGCAGTTTTATTTTCTTGGCTGCTTTGAATATGTTGCAGTACAGAAGGTTATGGAACCAATGTATGGATAATGTACACACACATAGTTATTACAAAAAAAAGAAACAACAGTAAAAGCCAATCTTTTTCTCAGTCCTGAAGAAAAAAATCAAGAATCAAAACCTTCATTTGCAAAACTGATATTAAAGTTCTATATCTATTTTCTTTTATCTAGATGGAATAGACTCATTCCCTATGTCTCCTTTCTTACCTCCTCCTGTTTAGCATCCTTTTCAGAAATTTCCCATCCGACTAAACTGAATATCTCTTAGAACAATGGCACTTCGTGGCAGTGCAACACTTCAGTGGACTTTCTAGGAAGGGATGCATTCAGTAACAATCAGTGCCAACACTTGATGGTGCATTGGATGTGTCCAAGAAGAACCTGCCCAGCTGTAACATAGCCCTATCTTACACAGTTTTGCCCACTAGCTCAGACTGGTACCTTTGCAAAGCAGGTGCTTTACTCTGCGTGGATTTTTTTCCTCAATTCTGCAATGGATCTCATTGCAGTCAACCRTGTTAGAGCTTAGATGAGGCTGACCAAACACAGAGAGCCTTGTGCATCACCACTAGATTTATAGGTACATACCAGTACAAAGCTTACCCTTAAAATACTTGCTATTTTGTTTCTCAAAAACTTTAGAATTCTGTGTCAAAATAGTTGAATTATTCTTCCTATTGTTGCAGGAGAAAGGCAATCTGAAACCACTGCTCGAACAAGAAAGAACTGGACTACATCTGTTCTGTATTTATATATATATATATCAACCCTAATTGATTAGATTACTACTGTAATTAGATTACTACACAGAGAAGCATGGATGGGTTTTGCTGTGCAACTGTTGCCAGATTTACATTCTTCTCAATCAACTGGAACAGAAGCTAAACTATAACAGTCACAAAGGTAACAATAACAATTTGTCATTATATAATGGGAAAGTAAGCGAGATCAGCTTGAAAATACCTAACTTGAAAGTAAAGTGGCAGCTGATGCCCAYAATCTACTTTTATTCAAAASAAAACAAAAACTAAAACARRACCAAATCAACCCCACAACTSTGGCCCTGYGTGGGGAAACAAATTCATCTGATAYGTGACACCTTACTGAARTCKTAACCCAAGATGAAACCWCTACGCATAAAAACCCAGACCATTCAGGATGGGCACACAGCAAGTAATAAGTGAGGCAATTATTCTGCTTGGTCCATGGGATTCATCGCAAATGAACATGAGAGGCTTGGCACTTATTTGACATGAGTGTGAAGTGTGTGAGTAAAGTATCATGATGAGACTCACAAAGACAAGGCTAACAGAGACAAAGTTCTGCGCCTACCAAGGAATAACCCAATGCACAAGTACATGCTGGARCCAGCCAGTTGGAAAGTGCAGAAAAGGTCCTGATGTTCTTGATGGGGAACAAGTTGAACATAAGTAACTGAGGTACAYTTGTAATAAAGAAGGCCAACAGCACCCTGAGCTCACTCAGCAGCAGTGTGGACAGCAGGAGCAGGGGTGTGATTCTTCCTCTGGTGAGACCCCATCAGAGTTCTGTGTCCAGTTCTGGCCTCTCCTGTAGAAAAGACATGGACAAACTGGAACAAGGCCAACAAGAAATCATAAAGATGCTTGAGGGACTGGAACATCTTTTGTAACAAAAGCAACAGAAGGGTCAACACTGCTTAGTCCAAAGAGGAGAAGGTTCAGGAAGAGTCTTATGAATGTAAGAAAATATCTGATAAGGGGAAGCCAAAATTAGAAGCCAGACTGCCTATAATGAGAGAAGAAGGGGCAATTGGGAGAAATAAAAATATAATTTTTTTTTTAATTGTGAGAGATTTACACCCTAGAACACCTTGTCTGGGCAAGTTGTGGAAGATTTATCCTTGGAGATATTCAGAACCTAGTTCAACACAAGCCTAAGCAATATATCACAACCGAGCCTGCTCTGAGCAGTGGGGCTGGAATCTGTGATCTCAAGAGAATCCTTTCAGTTTCAAACATTTTGTGATTCCATGGCATATTTTTGTCTCAAATAAGAACTGCTATTCCCTCACTTTGCCCATCCTGCTTAGGAAATAAATTTAGATTATACATTRCAGTGTGATGTGGTCTGGCTCTTGCACAAAATCYTCAATGACTATATTCCATAAATAATATTTCCAGAATTTTTTTATTTTAGAAGTGTTTCAGTGTTTCTTTTTTTTATATAACAGTTTGGTTTTCTTAAACTGTTTCCTTAAGAATTCTCTAAGTTTTGAAACCATGCCTGGAGGAATCTGAAACTTAATAATTCTTGCAAAATTGCATGGCAGGTTGTATTACTTGTGAAATTCAATTATTCATAAATAGAATAAGATTCTGATTCCTACCCAATTTATACTTCTATCTAGTATACAGGACTTYAAAATTTTGTTTTGTTTTGTTTACAGAAACAGCAGCAGAGTGCCTCTAAACCACAAACCTATGAAGGCTGAGTTTATCAGCTAGTACAGGCAGCTCTTGTGCACTGTACCAATTTTGCAAAAGTATTGACAATAGCATAAGAAATGCTAGCCTATTAATCACAAGGCTTCTATGTGGAATGAGTCGATTTATGCAAACTCAGGGCTTTGTTTTCCAATAAAAATAAAAGTTAATCATATAATGTTTTGTTTCAACATGGGAATTGAAGCTAAAGCAACAAAAATATATAGTAAATACTCTCTCTTCCAAATGTTGGTAAGCCTTTTTATCTGTRCCCTACTAAGTGACCATTGGCTATGAGTCTTGTATACGAATCCTCAAATGAGGGCAAAGGCACATTACTATTGACAGATTATCCATACAACACCAGTGACATTCCCCAAAAGAAGAAAAAATGAATTTGAATTTGCTCAAAATTGGAGATCCAGAAACAAAATTATAGAAGCAGAAGAAAAGACTAAAAGCAACTCTTCAAATCCCRTTCAAACTTAGTCTTAATTTCTGTGACTACTTGATTGTTCTTATCTCACTTATCACATGGTCTTTTCATCTACTCTCACTGACAAACCAAACAATAGTATTGTTAGGATCAGGAACAGGTTTGTCTGCTTTCTCAATTGTGCTGTTCTCTTTGTTTTCACTTTAAAAATATTTCTACTCATGTTGATCTTCTTAGCAAATCTTATACGTGGGTATATGGTCCTAGTCATTTCCATAATAATTTCTCAGTGGATTCTGACAAACTCAGYGTGAAAAATCTTGTAAACCCCATCATTGATCCACTCTGTGGTCATTTATTCTGTTTAGGATTTTTTAATTACTATTTTATTTGAACTATTCACACATATTTTGACATTTTRGAAATCCATCATTACTGTAAGTCACAGAGATCAGTCATGTTTTCAGCAGCCGTGTCTCAGTTGATGGTGATATCTTTGTTAGTCATTTAATCCATACTTCTTTGTTTTGTCTTAGATAGAATTAGGTTGTTATAACCATTATAATTCAGATGTGTTTAATTTCCATAGTTTTTGTAATAAATGAAAGAAAAGCTTACAAGATAACTAAATGCTAAGCTCATTACTATTACACATATAGATTTTTTAAATGTTGGATCTCTTCCAATAAAAAACCCAAACGAATAAAATAGAGACTTATATTTATCAATAAACCTGTGATTATAGTTACGAGACTTTATCTACCTGCTTTGATTTGCAGTAGGGTTTTCCTTTGAAAGATGTGTTTTTCTTTAGAGTTGTGTAAAATAAAGGAAAAAAAGAAAATATGTTCACTTTTAAAACTGTCATGGAAAATATTATTTTATAAGTCATGGGATGTAAAAGGAGTAATGCAAAATATTTTGTATAAAAATGCATACGATTAAAATTTTGTTTCAAATGTTAAGAAAGATGGAATTTACTGGATTTATCAACTGACTTTTGCAATTTTCTCCTTCTTTTATGAGTGSTACKTTCATAATAGCTGTTTTGCCTYTCCCTGCACATAMAATTGGGTGAYAGTCCCCTCRTTACTGAACTCTACTGGATACTTTCTATCTTCCCCAATTCTTATTTTGAACAGAATGTGTCAGAACATCATTTYCTTCCCCAGTTAAAAAACCTAGGCTGACAAAACAGTATTCACACTATCTTACACTAAAAAAGACCCCAAAACTCTTCAAAGAATAGGGTAGGAAAAACTTGAGTATTCAGAAAGACTTTGAATCTAAAGGTAAGTTYACATGCTCAGCCTATATAAAGAACAGAATATTGTGGGAGACTAATTCAAGAATTTGGAGCTAAAAAAGAAATCCCTAATATTTTGGGTTTAATTAGGTTTAATTWAATAAAACCCTAATTTTTATTAGGTTTAATAGAAAACCTATTTTTTTATTTAAATTACAGTTATTTAAAGTTCTGAAATGCTTTTGTTTCAGAATGTAAAACATTCTTATGCTGAAYTGTACTGAACAGACATAGTACTGTTAACAAGGTCAACAGAAGAAAACCTTTCTCAATGATTAAAAATCAAATATTCCTAAGACACTGAACCTGTATGGAAAACAGTAATTAATATTTGCATTGAGTTTCTCCCCACTGGGTTATGTTTTTCACCACTTTTACCACATGCTCTATTATTTTTTCTTAGATTTAAAAGAAAAAGAAATATAATAACTATATGCTTATTAACTTTAGCCCTTATTCCCTTGTCTTATATACGCAATGTGATGAGATACATCAACATTTCAATAGACAAAAAGAAACAYTCAGAAAAATAATTTTCTTAGTGAAAAATTTCCATGGATTAAGAAAATTTTATTTTTGCCATTTAAAAATGAGCATTTTTTTTGTTTTAATTATGTTTATCATTAAAAAAATAACATCTTTTTGTTTAATTCTTTTAGAATAGCACTTGGAATACTAGTGATAACAATACAAGAGTAACCTCCTAAGAGAAAGACATGCCATCTTGTTGAAAAACAGAGAAATTTGCAAATTCTTCATTTTTTTTTAATAGAGTTAATTTCTATAACTGAAAAGTCAGTGAAGAATAAGCATTGTCTCATAAGCATTGTCTYAGACTTGGCTTTAAGCAACTTTTCTGTCTTCTGGACAGCAGTCATGTGAATGAGCACTGAATATACATGACCAGCATCACATCACAGTAYGTAAACAGAGGTGTGAGCAACACCTGAAAAAATCAAAATCCATTGGAAAAATACATTGAAAAAATGCAAATGTATTGATTCTCATACAGAACAAGATGAAATTAGTTCTATTTTGAGCAATTTCATTACAGATTAAATTTTACTTTATATACAGTAAATCAAATGTACGGAATTTCCCTTAAGAAAATATATACAGGTTATCAAGGCAGAATCATTTTTACAAAAAAAAAAAAGGTAAAATAAAGCCCCTTATCACCAATTTGGCATTAAGAAGAAAACAGTCTTTATTCATCCAGATCCTCAATTAAATTTTTTTTTATTGGAGCTTGGCAAGCTTCACTGTTGGTACACATTAAGGCTTTTTAAGGCTCTGTGTTGTTTCTGTGATGTATATGTGATACAGAATTTTAAGACTGTGTGTTTCATAGCAATTTCCTTTCTACTTTCCTACTGAGACCTTCAAACCACTTCAYAGCTTTCTATTGGATTGAAACAGAACAAAAAATATTTTCAGAAACATAGAAAGATCACACGTTTGCCCTCTAGAATTGGGGAACTTGGTACACAGCCTCCTCAGGGAAGCAGTCTCATTAAGTTAATGTCATTTTTAGTGAATTGGAAACAATTTAGAAAACAAACACAAACTGTTTAAAACATTATCACTCTTGACTTGAGACAAAGCAGTTATTAGAGCTTTAATAAGTGTGGATTTGGGACAAATTTCCCCTTTGTTTTTTTGCTGCAATTTATTTCAATTTACACGTTTGTAATCAATACAAACTGCTATTTTATATGTTTTGAGATATGACAGGTATTATTCAGTGCATTTTGGACCATCATTTCAACAAGCTAGTGGTAGTACCCATGCTCAAATTGATAGAGTTGACATTGCTTCCCTATTGAAACATAAAAATCCCCATGTATATATTGTTAAATGAGTTGGATATAAGACAACTTGAAAGAAATTMTTAAAGGCAGAGGAAAAATAATTTGAAAATGCAGAAGACACAGAAACTTGATAAGAACCCAGGATTTCTTAGGGTTTATCTGACTGTATTTCTGAAGGTAGTTTATCATTAATTTTCCTGGAAAAACACTTGCCTAATAATTTTTTTTCATCCAGAGAGCAATGTCATCCAACCTGGCTGTGCACAAGTGTCACTCAAGCACTGAGGCAGATGWAAGAGGTTATATGAAACTACCTTCCTTCCACAAACACAAGGGTTCCTTTCTTTCATCTGAATAGTCTTGAAATATTGTTATTCCCACTTTATTTGATGATATTTTTGTTTGACCTCAGCTGTGTGAGCCCCAGAAGTACAGACTTGAGTTTCAGATTTCAAAGTTTTGCTGTAAATTTATTTTACATCTTTCTCCTATCCAAARCCAGTTATATTTTCTGCTTGGGTGGAAATAAGAGAATTAGGAGAATACTTAGAAAGTTTGTGCCTTAAACTTCTATTTTATGCAAGCAATGACAGGTTTCTGAGGATKGGCACAAATACTGTGGATGCCTAGGGCACATTGTCATGTGACAGTGGGAGGTTGACACCCGGGACCACAAGAAAAACAGCTCAAATATTATCATTGAAGTCATTATGATTTTTTAAAAAGAGGTGAAGAGGAAAAAAAGTGCATGTCCTAAACATATAAGAAATGTCAGACAACTAGAGATTTTGAGAAGATGATACATAAACAGAGCCCTGAGACAAATAGGGATCTAGTTCACARCTGAGCCTGTAGTGTTTTCCTGCCTTAAAAGCTCAGCCTTTATATTGCCAAATATGTTAAAAACAACATGAAAAAACATATCAATGTCACAACTGCCAGTGACAATTTCAAAAAGTTTACCTTTAAGTCTCATATTCTTGACTTTTCCATAGATTAGGAATTTACCTACCASTGATTTAAGCTTGACTGCACTCTCTGTCACTGTCTATTATTCTCTACTGTCCAAGGAATATTTTGACAGAGGTCAGAATACCAGTCTCAGTTTTTGTATGTATGTTTTTGTCCCTTCCTAAATATTTTTTTACAATTTCTTCTTAAAAAGGTTTTCTTCTCATTTGSTTTGCTTTATTTTTCATCTAGGCCATGTTTATGACTGTATTATTTCACAGTAAAATTTGAATTTATGCATTTCCAGGGAAAAAAACATGTTTACTGTTGTCAAAGTGAGAAAATAGAGAAGCAGAATAAGACACTAAGCAATCTTCTTCTTACATGTTTTGCCTAAGAAGAATTTGCTGTTCTATTTTTTTTTTGTAGGGCACAGACATTGGAACATCCTAAACACAAATTACTGAGAAGAGATTTTCAGAAACAGGAGGCTCAGTGTTGAACTTAAAATTACTCTCCAAAAATTCATGTCTATATTTTTAAAATTTAGATTTTTTTTCCCCAAAGTATTCCATGAATAAAACCTTGTTATTAAATATCAGAAACAGCACCAAGCCTGACAGAGCCCAGAAGTGTTTGAACAATCCTCTCAGGCACACGATGTGACTCTTGGGAATGGTGCTGTGTAGAGCCAGAAGTTGGACTTTTTTATTCTTGAGGGTCCCTTCCAACTCAGCCTGCTCTGTGATTCTATTACTCCGCATAAACGAAAAATGTAAAAAATGTTTTTATGAAATATTCTCGCTGTCCATAAAATACAATTTTCCTTGGGTACCTTTTCTAACAAAAATTCAAAGTGTTTGTTTCTCACTTTACTCTTGAAAGATTTGCATTTAATAAATCCATTTTTGATTAACAACATGAGATATAATTTGTTAAGCCAAAAAAGGGAGTCCTGAAACATGTGTTAATAGAGTGAAACTGAAAAAACTGGCATTACATACTTGTATAAAGAATTTAGAAGAATCCATACTTGAAAATCATAGAAAAAGAGGYCTCTGATGACCTTTATGATGACCTCAGAGAGTTGATATCAAGCTCAGTGCTGCAGTTYATGTRCCTGAAGAACAGGATGTCATCCTGAGGGCCCTGGACAAGCTCAGGAAGTGGGCCCTTGTAAACTTCATGAGGTTCAACAAAGACAAGTGCTGGTACTGCATCTCTGTCAGTCAGGGCAACCCCTAGTGTCAATCCAGGGTAAGGAATGAACAGACAGAGAGCAGCCCTGCTGAGAAGGACCTGGGGGTGCTGGTGGATGAGAGGCTGGACATGACCTGGCCACCTGCATTTGCAGCCTTGAAAGCCAAACATAACCTGGGCTGCATCACAAGCAGCGTGGTCAGCAAGACAGAGAGAGGATTCTGCCCCTCTACTCTGCATGGTACCTACATGGGATACTGCATTGTCAGGGTCTGCAGCTGCCTGTGAAGTCCTGATAGGTTCCTTTAGAAATCTCAGAGCGCAAAAGACACAGCAGGTGACAAAACCTGTTTGCTTACACAACAACGTACCTTTATTTAGTGCCAACAAATGCGATAGTGGGAGAGAAATAAAGGATAGAGAGAAAAAGAGAGAAAGAGGGGAAGTGGATTATAGCTACCAAAGTGAAGAGACGAGTCCTTGAGGTGACGATCAGCCCATAGACGCGTCTTCTTCCATGGAGTGCACATGAGGTGGGTTTCAGTCCTCACAGTTTTATAGGTCTCCTCAAAGTGGGGGGCACTTGGCCAAATTTGGGGCCACCTCAGTTGAGGTTCGCTGCTCCAAGAACAAGCTGCAAACTGTACCTGGCCACTGGTCCATGCTGGGAACACATGTAGCCGTCAGGTCATTCTGGCCCACAGAGCAGGAACTGAACAGATCAGTCCAGAGAGCCAGGCATTGACCCAGTCTCTGCAATAAGTCCATTGTTCTGTCACTGTGTTCCCATGGAGATACATACCAGTCTCTGGTTCAGTGAGCACACACCTACAGGTACGCTTTTGGCAGGCTTTCCCCGCCTCGGCCAGGCCAGAACTTCTCCCCAGGGCAGGGGGTGTTTGGCCTTTAGGGTCTCTCTCTCAGTCCTTGGAGATGGTCGTGAGGCAAATGAGGGATCTTGGACTGACTCTGACACGCATCCAGCTCTGGGTACCCTGCACAGGACTTTGACTTGTTGGAGAGAGTCCAGATGGTCGATGAAAATTATTTGAGGACTGAAACACCTCTCCTGTGAAGACAGGCTGGTACAACTGGGATTGTTCAGCCTGGAGAAGAGAAGGCTCTGAGGTGACCGCGTTTTGGCCTTCCAGTACCTGAAGGGAACCTGCAAGAAAGATGAAGTGAGATTTTTTCAAAGGCCATGTAGTGATAGGAAAAGGGGAAATGGCTTCAAAATGCAAGAGACTAAGTTTGGGTTAGATATTAGATAAAACGTCTTTACTGTGAGGATAGTGATGACACACTGGACCAGGCTGCCCAGAGAAGTTGGATGTCCCATCCCTGGAASTGTTCAAGGCCAGATTGGTTGAGGTGCTGAACAACCTGGTCTAGTGGAATGTGCCTCTTCCCATGGCAGGTGTGTTGGATCTTTATGATCTTTGCGTCCCTTCTAACCCAAATCGTATGATTCTATGATTCTGTTTAGGATGGGAAAAGATCACCTGAATCAATCAACTTACTGTGACTATCTCTAGCAGTGCATCTCACTCCCCCACAAGAGTTTATTGTTGTTTATTACCTGGTCATATAACATACAAGCTGTCTTGTAGTGAGGATATTTGGCGCCACGGATTTAACACTGGTCTGGCATCTCCAAATGGTTAATAAATACCTAGTATTATTAGTTGTTATATTTAATTTTATAGTTGAAAAACAATATTGCATGTACCAGGTAGTCTTTTTATAAATATCTGCCAGTTTGGAGACATTAGAAAAATACTGACTCAGCACAAAGAAACTGATGATCCAAAGTGCTGTATAGTGACAAAGGACCCACATTAGCTTGGGTCCTGTCAAGAAATAAGAGTTTTCTGGACTGAGGCCATTTCCTCCCAAGTCTCCAGGATAGGCTCTACACTGCAGCTAAAGCAACAGGAGATTTAAAATGCTTATAATTCTGCTACTGTTGATGTGTCTCAGTAGGTCTATGAAAAATGCATTCAAGTCCAGTGTTGAGTAATATACTTCTGTACAGTTACATTGCTAAACACAGAGCCAAATGGTGGTGCAGGATAATGAAAACAATACTGCAGTCTGGGGAGAAATACCTGGATAAGAGTTGTTTTGTTTTGAATAGAAAAATGTGTTGAAAAACAAAAATACAAGGTCCCATTTTAAACTTCTTTGTCTCATGCTTCTGAAGTGAGGAAATTGGAATGGTGTCATTCAGCTAATCCACTGTTAATTTTGATTCACAATTGTCTCCTAAACCTTTAAAAATCATTATGAAATCTGAATACTAGAAGATGCAGTAAGTATTTTTATTGCTTGAGAATGCACAAAGAATATTTTGTTAGAAAAACTCTAACAGTCTGGAATTCTGTTTGACAGTTGAAGCTCGCACTGCCACAGCAATTAAATTACAGTAATTTACAATATTGCATTTTGAGAACTTCTCATCTATTTTACTGTAACTCCCACTCAGCTGCTCAGTCACTCACCCTCCTTAGTGAGGCAGATRGCACAAATAACGAGAATAACATGAAAGCCCATTGAGATAAAGACAGCAAAGTTGCTTGCAGAATTGACTTAGGCTAAATTATTTATTGCCTAYTCAGGGAAATTTCAGATGGGCAACACTGGAACAGGCTTCCTGTCAATGCTCCAAACCTGTCAATGTTTAACATGCATTTGGACAATGCCCTTAATAGCATGCTTTAACTTCTGGACAGCCCTGAAACAGTAAGATAATAGTTGTAATAACTTCCATCTGAAAATATTCTATTCTATTCTGTTCTGTTCTGTTCTATTCTATTCTATTCTATTCTATTCTATTCTATTCTATTCTATTCTATTCTATTTTATTCTAGTCTTGTACTGAGAAAAAAGATATATAAAAAAAATCGTATCTCTACCCTTCCCCCAAGCTCAACTTCACTCCTTTGATACCCATTACTCTTCCTACTCTCTCCTAAGGGACAGATGGTATGGAGAGGTTATAGTGAGTAGTCAGTGGTTACTCTCTCTCACTTCCTCATTTTCACACTTTTCCTCTACTCTGCATAAGTAAATTTGTATAAGTAATACAAATTTGTATAAAGAATTTGAAGAGCAGCTTTGGTGCCTGCATCTCTTTCTCCTCCTTGGACCTTGGTGTTCCCTCTGCCATTTCTTACTCTTTTCACTCTCCTCTCTGATGTATTTTATGTTTCTAGAAAATGTTAACTCAGAGGTGCTGACAGCTTGGTAGGTGAGATAGCTTTGTCCTGTGCTGGGCCTTTTTCTGGCACCATGTAACCCCTGACTTCTTCTCAAAGCCATCCCTGCTACCAAAACCTTGCCATGGACAGCCAGTTCTCATCTAAATTTTCCTCCATAAAATGAGAACTATATACAATTACAACACGTAATTACATCAAAGATCTCATATTTCAGTTCACATTCAGAAAGYAAATTTTATATTAAGGGAAATACAGAAGATAAAAAATGTAATACCTGAAGATAGGATGAAATAATTTAATAGAGAATAGAATTATAACTATTCATCTTATAAACTCCCTTCAACAGCAACAAATGCACCTGTAATTTTCCCATGACTTCTATAATTTCTGTCTTTCCTACATAGACAAAACATATGATCTACAATTGCCATTTTATTTTACTTTGGCAAAGTCTAGAGATATTCTTGAGGATAATCCTCCATTTCAGATAATTTCATAATGTTTGTCGTCCCATGTGGAAATAAGGCCACTTTTCCAGTCAGGAAGTGGAGGAAGAGAATGTAGTGTGGCTAGAAGAGACCCTTTATTGTCAGAAAGGAGGATAATTGTTGTGTGGTATGATGCTCCTATTATACAGAATTATTATCTCTAATTAGTTAGAGTATAGTCAACCTGAATACACCCATCTGGTATTAGAACATATCAGAAACCTAATTTGGTTTTWGTTTAGTTCTTRGATTSTTATGCAACTATTAAGATGTGGACWRTGTCTGTAGGACCTTGATTCTAACACTGTATTCCTCAAACCTCCATCATGTTATTTTGATAAATACATAATGCACCATTATCTGAAACAAGACATGCAAAGCACATTTCATTCAGAGTATCTGCTAGAACAAATAGTGAAACAAAACWCCTGAAAAATTTATTCAGGCATTCATTGAATTATTAGGAGTGCAGGTTTTCAGAATTAAGAGCAAGCAGAAGAAGACATATTTTCTTCTTTGGTATATTTCAAGACCCATATGAATTCATTTTACTTATTCAGTAAGATATATATTGAACACAAATGTGTTAGGGAATTTTGTAATAGCAAGATGATGATTTTTTTAAAAATGTGAATATATATTCATCAGATGGCTTACTCTGAGATAGTATCGGTAAACAAGATTTAAAAAATAAGGAGTAAAAAAAGTTTATAATAATTAATACTAATTTTAAACTATTATCAGAAAATAACATTGTAGAATGCAATGAGTTGCACTAGGGWGAACCCAAATTTACTTTGAAAATAATATCTAATTTGAATTCAGAAAGCAATTGATATAAAATTGAACTAATAGATATAAATTATACA
The DNA here is from genome assembly GCA_902810485.1 of Alauda arvensis. NCBI lineage: Eukaryota > Metazoa > Chordata > Aves > Passeriformes > Alaudidae > Alauda > Alauda arvensis. Next base: position 145,422 of record CADDXX010000543.1, read on the forward strand.
CTCTCTATCTGATATATGAAAATTTGAGAGTAYTGGTTAGGAACAGTGGCAAAAAATTTTTTATTTGCATCCTTTTGTCTACTGGCATAATTCTGCCTATAAAGCCATGAAAAAAATTACCATATTTTTGTCATCATATTTTTGTCAGTGAACAATACGTTTTCTATTAAGTTATACAGTGATTGTCATTGGCTGAATAACATAAAAAGAACTTCAATACTAAAAGATGACTAAAGAATTTCTAAAATATACTAAAGCACCACASACATTTAAATGTGTTATCCAAATTGGGGCATGCTTTGCAGGTCGTTATTTAGGTTTCCAGTGTAAAGCTAGATTCAGAAGCTGGTAGAGTTAGTGGGTCTCACTTACTGTAGTTCTTTGGTGTTTATTTTCTAAAATGAATTTCCACTAAGGCAAATTACTTATACAAAGCGCTAAATTATTATGTTCTTTCTCCATTTTCTCATTATTCCTGACTGTAACCATAGCTTGATGCTATATTTTAAGTCATTATGTTCCATGAGTTCTCAGAGAAGCTTCTAGCAAAATTTAAGTTCAGCAAATAACAGGCAAAAGTCTGGTCTTGAATAATTCAATGACTCTTCATTGTTATTGACCACAGTCTTGATGGACTTACCTCCTTTATGCTACCAGCCTCCATTTCTCTTGAATGGAGTGCCAGGCAAGTGGTGAAAATGCAAGTTCCATTACAACTTAAAGCTGCATGAAGATATAGAGTTGGGGAGGCCAAGAAGAAGTTTTGGTCCTTTACAATGAGCAAAGCTCAGCTAAATTTCCATTGCCTTCAAGGTTGCATAGAATTCACCATATCTTTATACCTTAATAAAAAGTGTTACAATTAAATTCAACATAAGTAGCAATGAAAATTTCTGAAATTGCATAATGTTCTACKTTAGTATTTTCATGGTTTTTGCTTTCTTAAGTGGAAAGAGAGATTGCAARCTGGAGAAGGAAACAAATAGCTTTTGTTGAGCGTTAAAAATGTTATCAGTGAAGATCTTATTTCACAGCCTTTGACTTTGATATTATMAGATCTTAGAAGTATCAGAAGAAGCTACTTTTGGTGTGTGTAGGAATAAATCTTGACAATTTTCTTGTTTGTTACCTGTTTGAATTTTTGTAGATCATAAAACTTCACAAAACCAGAATGATTGCACAGTGGCTTGTGAGCCGTATTTTCAAGACTGCTATTCATAAACACATTTACCTGTGTATTGACAAGACCATACTAGATGAGAATTCCTGGAGGCCAGTAAACTTGTGCCAGTGAGAAAAATCACAGTGCTGATGTGCACAGTACTGCCAGATAAAAAGGTACAAATATTTTTTTTGTTCTAGATAAAGGGAGCCAATATTGCTGCTGACAAAAGCATACACTTCTAATRTCAATAGTGCTTTATTTCCCTTCCWGGGAGTTACTTCTGARCTAAATGAGCACACATTAAGGTGGTCTGAAAAGTGCCTCAATGATTTTCAGAGCAGCACAGAGGCTACTGATGCATGGCTAGAAGACTGGGTAGAGAGGAGTCATCAGTGGTGTGTACCCCACAGGTCAATACTGATCTACTGTTTAACATCTTTGTTAGTAAGGGGCAGAGTACACCCTCAGACAGTTTGCTGACAACACAAAACTGGGAGGAGTGGCTCATGGGCCAGAGGGTCATGCTGCCATTCAGAGGGACTCTAACAGGATGGAAAATGGCCAACAGGAACTTCACAGAATTCAAAAGGTGAAGTGCAAAATTCTGCACCCGGGAGATAACAAGCCTACATGACAATATACACTGGGGGTCACACAGCTGGAAAGGAGCTTCTCAGATAAGGGCCTGGGACACCAAATTCATTGTGATCTGAAGGAAATGGGCAAGACAGAGTCAGGCCCTTTTCAGTGGTTTCCAGTGACAGGACCAGAATCAGTGGGAACAAACAGAAACATGGGATATTTCTTCTGCACAACATGAAACATTTGTAAGCGTGAWGGGGCAATGGAAAAGATTGTCCAGAGACTCTGTGCCATGTTGATCCCTGCAGATATTAAAAAACATCTGAACTTAGTCCTGTGCAATCACCTCCAGGTGGCCCAGTTTGAACCGGAAGGATTGTTGGACCAAATAACCTGCAGTGATCTATTCCAACATCAACCTTTCTATTATTCTRTTTTTCTAAATTTATATTTATGTGGGCAAGACAAGACTATATAAATGTTTGTATTAATTTATTGTTGTAACAGGTACATCTAAAAAATCCCTTAAAATAGCACGATGCTACTCATCTTCATGGGTGAAATTTTTTCTTAAACCATTTAAGAATATTCCTTTAGAGAATGAAGATTTACAATGGGAAGATGAAAAATTCTGAGGTACATTACGATTTTTGGTCATGTTTTGTGCTTCAGAGMAGGATTTTTCTCCTTTCTTTAGGTAATTACTATAACTTTGCTCTTTCATCTGTCCCAGCCACGTGCTCTTATCATTCACTGGAAAGTCTTTTACTTTACCTTTTTATACACATTACTTTTTACGCTTTTACTGGTACTTTACTCTCACAGTATGGTACATTTTCTTCTGTTTTTTTCTTGATTATATGTAGTAATATAAATTGRAAGAAGAATTTCAGTCTTCAAATTAATGCATTTTCTGTGCTCCACAACAGAACATTAATGATTAAATCTTGATACAATGCTCTTGGCTATAAGTGTTCTTAACTGAAACTTTAAATTATCAGTCAAAGTGCCAATTAGATGCTAGATAAGATGGATGCAGTGTTMACTCATTCATTGTACTCAAAAGACAATTCAGAACCAATAAAAAATAAGATTTTACTAATAGGTACAGTTAGATATATCTGCATATGAATGAATTACTGCTTTATSACTTGATAGTCTTGAGCTATACAGGAAAATTAAAAAAAAAAAAAAGATAAAACAAAGCTCAAAGAGAGGAAATCCATTTTAGTTTCTAAGTGACCCTGATTTAAGAAGGATTAACCTTTCTTGCAAGTTAACTTGGTATTGAATAGTGTCAGTAGCATGTATAGTGGTTAAAAYGGAAAATATTCATGTTAGTGCAAACATTTGTATCRAGCTTCTTGCTTTTTTGGCTATTTYGCTTTACTGAAATATAGACAGRTCAGTTACAACTCATTTTTRCATTCTGTTCCCTAAGCTTGCACATTCTCTATCAACTTTTCAGTCTGTATTAATTCTAGTGTAATTTGAAAAKATATGTCTAAATGTAAATGCTAAAGGTCCCAGTGAAAGGAGAAAAAGCTTTGTTTTTCTTTTCTTTCTTCTTTTTTTTGTTCCCTTTTTTCTTTTCTTCTTTTTTTTTATACTTTCCGGGCGCATTTTTTCACTTTCCTGTTGTAAATTTCTCCCAAGGGTATGGGCTCTAAATCTCTGACTTACACTTTTTATTGTATAAATTAAAAAAAATCCATTCATTTATTGTTTAGAAAATCAGTATTTTTCATCTCCATTTGCTGGGAGCAAGCATTCAGTTCACTCTTCCATGTTTCTCATTGCACAATGGCTTGTCTTGAGTGACAGGCTGTCTGGTTCCGTTCTTCATCTATTCTCCATGGTTTTGCTTTCTTTTTCAAACAATTGTGGAGGTAAGCAGTTGATGAATCACAAATCTGATCATTTACCCATAATCACATAATTTTTTCTTACCTATTTCTTGCCTAAAAGGTTTTCAGGAATCTGTGGGGGRCATATAATGGAATCTGATWTTCCTATGCRCTCCATTCTACCCTGTCAAATAACYGATGGATATTTTCATGCTACTGAATAAAGTTTGTGCTTTATAAGTACATTATTTACTCACTAAAACTATTGGTCCAGTTTTTTACTAGTTGTGAATTACCTTGAATAGAATCTCTTAATTTGCACTATCTTTAAGTWCACTGACTAGTTCACTGATTTCATTAAAATGACAAAATAATTTTAACTGAAACCTAGCTTAAGTCTTCTTAGAAAATCAAATTGTATGAAATTCCATACCTTTAAAATTTCAGTACTTTCACTAAAAAGCTAGAGAAAGGTCTCTGAAAGTTTCAGCAACACGCTTCTTGCCATAAAGTGCTGTAAAATATGTGCATGTTTTATTGCAGTGCTTCAAATTTCACAGCCTGAAGGAAAAAGTTGTATAATTTATTACTGAGGAGATTCAGCTTAGAAGCAGAGTATGGTAGTGCAGTGTACCTACTTTGTGTGTGCTTTTGCAATAAAATGTAAAATTACTCCTGTGGTATTTTGTCCTTTGCTATTCTTTATTACTACTTTTCCCCAGGTCATCTCTTCAGCTTTAATTTACAACCACAGGAAAAATAATAAAACCAGTATCTTGTATTAGGTAACATTCAGGGTGTTCTGSTGATATACAGAATTCTTACAGTATGCCAGATATGACCCTGAATGTCTGGTGCATGTGTATATTTATGATTGCAGAGAACACATCAAATGATTGAAAGACAGCTATCATGTCTAGGTTTCCATTTCTGCCTACATAAATTCTTTTATTTTTCCAAAAATTTTTGTTCCTTTTAATTTTTTTTAATTTCCATTTCCTCGCATCATGGCTAAGACAGTTTAACTTTTTCCCTCTTGCATGTTCTACTTTGCTATTATCATTTTGCCAGAAAAGTCAATATAAGTAAAACTGATATGACTCTTCACCAATGAAAGTTGAGAGTACAGGTGTTAAAATGACTCAGCTACTTCAAATTACATCAGGCTAAAGTTTGATAAATGAACTGTTAGTGTAAAGTACTTAAGAAAAAAAAAGCAAAAGAAAACAAAAWGCCTCACAACAAAACAACAAAATCAAAACATCTAAAATTAATAAGAARCATAAAAATATGAAAGAAAAAACATATAATTATAGAATTTTAATTTACACATACTTTTGACAAACTGCAGAAGTATTTCAGGCAGTTGTTTTAGGCATCATTTTAAGTACACATTGCTTATAATTATTAATGAAAATATATGTGAAATTTATAGATCTTTAAAATCTTTAGTCATGTTTGCTTGCATGACAAYCATGTTTTCTTTCTTTTAGTTTTCCATCCATTTGATTGTTTTAACTGCAATTTATAACTTGAAAGGCTATGACAGATGAAAAATTCACTCTTCCATTTAACAAAGTTCATAAAGGGCTTCCTTAGAAGCCTCAGAAATTCAAATTCTTTTTCATGACTCCATGAGTAATGGTCTGACTTCTTTCAAACTCACTGTGCATAAAACAAACATGAATTGCAACAATCCAGAATTATTTCAGTGTTACTGTTATCATTATTACCTTGCTAGGTATATAGTATTGAAAAAATGCTTCTTTTCTGGATCATCAGAAACTGCAAATGTCTGATGCCTTAGAGATCCAASATCTGTATATTCTACCACTAAATTCATTGCATGTGCCCAAAACAGTTTCCAACAATTTATGCAAGTTTACACTTTCTTTTTCTGTTTCAGTGTAGAGCAGTAGATGTCTTTTGCTGCCTGTAGTTTTATAATATTCCCTTAAGCAGCTGCTAGTACTTCCTAGAGGTCTATTGAATTATGTCGTGCCCTGGACAGCTGGGAAGCACTTTACAGAAGGAAGAGGATAGATTTCTTGAAATCCTGAATATGGCCTTGAAAATAGAAACTATAACCARAATAATGGAAAGGTACAAATTGCTAATATATAGGAARKAATAATTTCTTAAATAATRTGGAAGATTACATTGAAATTTCAAATGAAAAAAATCCAACTGATTACAAAATATTTATTTGCTTTCATTCATGTTTTTATTACATAGTAGAAGTGATTTCCTACACAGAACATTAAATGGTAAATTTTACCAATGCCAAGATCCTTCATAGGATTATATATTAATCTTTCTGGATCACCCCTAAGATCTTTTGTTACTTCCTCCCTACGAAATTTCCTATTTTCCTTAAGTTTTCAACTTTGTTGTTAGCTCTATTCAGCCAAAAAAATGTTTCAAACTCCATCTCTCAAACAGCCAATATATCTCTACAGTATAAAGGTTACATTAATCTTTTCCTATGAAGGGATTCCAAAGAAAATCATTCAGAAAGAAAAGTAGAATTCATAGTTATCTATTGTGCTRGATGTGTGAGTGTGTACTAAATCAGGGTAAGCTGCAAGAACTCACTTCTTTCTAAGAATGGAATAAAATTCATGTCTAAGCTCAAGCAAGTTAGTTATAAATGTGACTAAATTATAWCTGTGAAATATAATTTGTTCACATTGCTCTTAATCCTTTTTTTCTTGCCAAATTTTTTTGAAACATTAATAAGCTAACCTGCTCCATGTAAATTATATATAAAGAATTACATTCAAAACATAAAAAGGTAAGGCTGTTAAATTTCTGTCTAAGAGACACTTCAAAATCAATAGGTCACAGTATTGTATAAAAAGATTTTRTTAAATGGCTATATTTTCTTTTTAATGCCCAAATTTCAACCATTTTTATGTGTTCTATGACAATAGTAGACTTTGACCTCAATTAATTAATGCAATTAATGTAAATGTAAGTTATTTAAAGTGATCGTTAAAGGTAATWGGGATTTGGAATATCCTTAAATGTACCAAAGGCCTTTATTAATTATAAACCTTTATTCTTCATGGTTATTTCTATGTACACTTACTTAGAAAATACTCCTTTAATACTAATAGACATTGCAATAAAAGCCAGGGTCCCAAACTGCAGAGTTTATGGTATGAGTTACCAGTGGGATARATTGATTGCCATATCCAGATCTCTGGGCCCATATATGTGCACTAACTRATTTTCCAGTATGGACTGATTTACAGGATCACAGCTGTATCCATAATTCAYAAATGAAGTATGGTGGAAAGTATGTGACAAGAAAATAATTGAGTAACACAGATTCACAATCCTGACTTTCAAGAATACTTTTTTATCATCACAGAGGAAGAATTGATAAGTTCATGGTAAAAAAATTTTTTGCTTATAGTTCTCTGAGCAACTTGATGGCACATGTGCTTTTGTTACCAGCMATATGTTCTGTCCAAGGAAGAAAATATGTGCTGCCCATATTTGAAAAACTGCACTRAATAACTTGTGAAATCAAACTTCAATATGCAGAACTTGAAGGAAGACAAGTAGCAGACATTGTAGATTGGCTAGAAGCCTGTCCTTTGAGATTTTTCAGAATAACTGAAAGCCATGAGAAAAGTTGTTATTAACAAAGTATAGCAATATATAGTATATTCYTTTTATTATGGAATTAAAAATTCATGTCCCAGGTTTGTCCAAGAATTTTTTGCAAAAAGTTGTTTCATGGTATTGAATAAATAACAAAATTAATTTGATCTTCAGCCATAACTAAATCAAATGTGGGTAAAACTAACCCCTTTTGTATAACAAAAAACAACTTTAGAAAATTACAAATAGAGTTAGTGATATCCAAAGGTGATATTCAGGAAAGCTAATGATAAAGCTCAATARATTTATGATCCTTACCTTAACAATACCATATCAATAATTGACACTAAATTTAAAAATGAAGCTAGGAGAATTTAAAATCCTCAAACGTTACAGGAATCTTGGTATAGAGAAAATTTCTATAGATGTAAATGTTCATTTCTACATATAATTATGTAGACCTGTGTACTGCATTAAAAATATCTGCCCATTTATCTAGTACAATTATCTTTTCCATTACTCAATACATTTATTTTTTTCACAGAAGATACATTTTGTGCGTGCCTGTGTGTGCATACATTGATGACATTTGGCACATACATTGATGTGCATATGACTCAGGGATTTGTCATACATGGTTTCTGACATCTCTGTTCAATTGTTTATAATAATCTCTTTTCAGAGATTTAGGGCTGGTCCTCAGGGAAATATGACTTGACGCTTTAGTGCAAAATGCCCATCAAGAGATGCTGCCAAGATTCATCTTTCTTCCCCAACATTTTACTTATGAATCTGCTGCATGTAGAAAGTCTGAGAGCAATGCTTTCCATCAGAKAAAACCCAAATTTGTCCTTTTGATTTTCTAATTAAGTTCTTTATTCATTTTACTGTGATATGCAGATACTGTACCTGATTTCTTACAGCACCCTGATTAAACATGGTCCATCAGCAATGTCTTTCTAAGTAACTACTGCAGTCATTCATATATGCTTCATTAACTTTAGTATGTGAGTATTTGAAATTTCAGGATGAAAAGAAACCAGGCTAATCATTTAGGTATAGTGCATTTTSCCTTTCTCTTCTCTGTGCATGGTTTAATGACTAAATCAAAGGAAATGGAAGCAGAAATAGCAGTCTTCTGGGTCACTTATTATTTCTTCTGTGATCTTCTTGAAGAAACTATTTCTTATCATATGTAAGTACATTTTTAAGGTCAGGTGATGAGAAAGATGTGGCCTCAGAAAAATGAATATTAGTTTCAAAATCAACCCCTAAATACGAGGGAAAATTAAGATAATATTTCAGAAGAATAATCACCAAGACTTAGGAATAAATACAAGTGAACAGTATAAACAGAAAAGAAACAAGTATAAACAGAAGAAAACATACACAGAAGCTACTGAAGTGAAATACTATAAAAATGGGAGATAAAATCTGCAAGAAACCATAGCCAGAATGTTRAACTTATTTTAAAATACAGAATAAATAAGAAACAGTTTAGGTCTGATAATATATGGTGTCCAGGCCAGATGACATATAGCAACTGATAAAGAAGAACTAGATAATAGTAATAAATAGGAAAATTGTCATTATTTATTATTATTTCATGTACAAATAARGTAGACCAATAGATTCATATGACATGTGTCTTTTACTTGGTAAATGAATAATAAGAAAGTATAATGGAGCAACAATTCAATACTGTTTGAAAGAAACATACAGTCTTCWGTTATGATTTTTCAGGGGAAATAATGTGCTTACTATTATTTTCAAAGTCAAAAAAGATTGCCAGTGATTTTCTGTCTTTTACATAAGTAGACACAAATTGCAGGTGTTTAGTCTTGCCCTTAGTAATCGATTTTTGTTGTAGGAAAGTGTGCGCTTTTAAGAAATGTTACTGGGATTTTTTGTTTGGCTTTGAACCAAAAATATTCCAAAGTATATTCTCTTTATACCAGACACAATAATAGAAAAATATCCAACTGCCTTTTAAAACTTGGACTCTTTGTCTATTTARCCACTCACTGTAACATCATAGAATTTCTGAATCTATCAGGCTGTAAGGGATCTCAAGAGGTTTGTAGTCCAACCCCCTGCTCAAACAGGCTCAGCTGTAAGAGTARACCAGGGTGCTCAGGCAAATCTTGAAAACATTCAACAAAAGATACACAGCTTCACTASACAGCCTCTTTCAAGGCTTCATGGTCCTTGTGGAGTACAAGTTTTCCCTTGTAAGTCAGACTGCTTCCATTTCAATTTMTAACCAGTCACACATTCTCTTATTCCTGCTTCTCAGCAAATAACCTGGCTCTGTCTTCTCCCTAAGTTCTCATAGGTACTGGCAGGGCTGTACTAGGTACCCAAACACATCTCTTCAGCCTGAACAAGCCAGCTCCCCCAGCTGTTACTCTGAGGTTAAGTTCTGTAGCCCCATCCAGATTTGAATCCTCCTACTAAATTAATTAGAGTTTATCTAATTCTTTCTTTGTACTGGAAGTGAAAACTGGATGCAGTTTCCCTTATGTGATCTGTACCTGAAATTAATAGTCTGAGTATGTTTTCCAGCCAGAGAACAACTATTTCCACAAAAATCTCTGCATTGCATAGCTGCTAGTATGGAAGCAAATGTAATAAATATCTGCTATGAACTTTATCTGATTCAAGTCCGTGTAAAAAACTGCATTTTGTGACTGATAAATTTCTCTGAGGACAAAAACTGTTCAGACAGCTTTTGCTTCAAGAAAGCCCTGTGCAGGAAAAGAAAACAACATTGCCTAGGGAACTACACCTCTTATCTCCAACCAGTAGTAAATTGGGTGTCTACCTAAAAGACAGAAGCTTAGAGTTATAGAATATTAGGTATTTTATGCTTTTTATCACCTGAATTTTACACCTGTAATCAGGGTCATTTACTTATAGTAAAGAACCCTGTGGAAAGGAAAAAGGGCAACAAGACTGTGTTGAACCGATAATGACATTTAAATTCTCCCATTCTTAACAATAATATTTGAAAGAAAGCTAGAAATGTCAAAAAAAMCCCAAATTGCCTGGTGTGTACCTGTTATAAATTGCCTTGGGATGCCTATTTAGACCTTTTGACTGTCTTGCTATTCCAAGATGTTGAAGTCTTTATTCATGGTATTTCTATTTTAGTTTAATTCCTTATTTTGCAAGAAGAAATGAAGAGAAACTTTATAAAGTGGAAGAATCTGAAAATTAAAGTAGTTGAAAGAACTCTTACTTGGAGACTGGTCAATTTTCCACCTTGAAATTTCCCAATAGAAATGTGTCATAAGATTATGTGAACAAAGCATTAAGAAACACAGTCACAGTAGGTTTGTGATTTTTGGACTTTTGTGTTTGTTTTTTTTTTAAGCTGAATAAATTCCTTGTTATGATTTAGTGTGTGCTGGCACAAATGAGAAGCTGAACAGCAAAGAGAAGGGAGGTCAGCATTGTCACCAGCACTCCTCCCTTCTACCAGGTGGGATGCAAAGTTCCCTAATGGTGGCTGTGACAGTTAGAGATCATCTGCCTAGATCATCTGCCTTGGACCAAACAGGCTGAATTGTGATGGTACACAGTGTYAAAATGAGCTCACAGGGCTGAACTGGGAACCCTGGCTGACTTGTTGGGCCAAAAGGGGCATTGACAAGAGTCCTCAATATGGGCTGTAGGTCACTGATCACACCAACTTGCCGTTTCTCCTGAGTTGGGATAATGGATTTTGTTAATGTAATTGTTTCCATGGAAACTGAAAGAAAATCTATGTTCATGTTTTCTTTAAAACCCTCTCCTTGGCTTTTTTCCTTCAGTTCACAGACCTTCAGAAGTCTTTCCACACATTAACTCATCTTTTTAGCTTTCTGCTTTAAAATGAAATTTTAAGTCCTTTTTAGGAAAACGTTTACATTTYCCATCCATGTTTAGCTTTTGAGTATACCTGCATGTTAATGCATATTCCGTATGAGAAGTCGGTGGACTTAGATCATGCAGATAATTTCACACGTTTCAATGACCAACCCTCAAGCTGAGGACTTTCACTTCATACTAATATACTTTTCCTTTGAAACTCCCAGCATAACATAGAGTTAATCTAAATTGTTACTTCAGTATCTAGCTGTTGATACAAAGCTTCTGGACATAACTATAATTTTGACAATTTTCAAGCAGTTGATTTACTGTTACAATTATATTGTCTTAGTCTATTGTTTACAGTGCATTATAAAAGCAGGTTTTTAGGATATTTTACCCTGCCAATTCATCCATTTATTCTAAAAAGCCCTGAATGGAATATAGACTACATCCCCATTACCAAAACACAGTTTTATGYCATAAAGCTGGAGGACGTACTTGAAGTGTGGGTTATCTGAAGTACATATTTATATYGTATTAGTAAATTGAAGTTCATTTTGTCTGAGTAAAAGCTGAGGAGAAAGAGGCAAACACATAAACCAAGGATTTACAGTCTTACATCTGCTTTRTACTGTGAGATATACCTTCCTTGGCTACTTTTCTATCACAAAAGTTAAGAGACTAAGAGGATGGACTATGAATCAGAATCGCCTTGATGATTTCACTCCTGATGAATAAGCTCTCCTGAGAGCTCTGAAGAGTGCAACAGAACAGAGTCTTATGGCCAGGGCTAAGGTCACCATGGGCAAATTTGTCTGTGAGCATCACGGGCTGCTCAGGATGCTGTGGCACACTCTGGTTCTGGCCAGCCTAATTCAGAACTGCTGTAGACCCTGCCTGCATGGTTGTTGTCTAGACAAGGCTGCAGGACTCTAATGGGAAGCAGCAGTTAAAACACAGATGTGAGCACAAATATTGCTGCAGTTGATGGTCTCAGGACAAGCCTCCAACAGAGAAGTCCAAATTGAAAAAAATAAAAAAAAAAACCAAAACAAAGTCATAATTCAAAGAATTATCCCATTGACATCCAGCCTAAATATCAGTAGGTTGTCTCAGTCAGGACTGAAGGGCTTCAGACATGTCTGGGTGAGTGACAACTGAATATAATTTTGCAAGGTAGACTTTAGATGACTGAATTGCATCAAAATTATGTGCCTTTTGGTTGGAAGAGTGGTTGTGAATTATAGGATCTAAATTGCCTATTGGATCTAGACCTCAGACAGCTCCATGGGGACATTAACCATTCAAACCCTCCARGACAACTTCTAAATGGTCAGACAATATAAACACTTTTGATGCAAATGCAGGCAAAAGATATGTATGTGTGTTATTGGAAGTTGTATCTCTTACTGAGAAGAAAAGGTTTTCAGTTGCTTAAATTTATTTTATTTACTGTAGGTTTACTAAATTTATTTAAATTAAAATTGTGGCAGCTGAAAAATGTTAAAAAAATTTTAGTACAAAAAGAAAAATATGTATACACCACGACMTACAAATCAGGTTTTATTAGCTACATTTTTAGGAAGAGAAGAAAAAAAATAGAAGAGTATATTCAAGGTTTTATTCCCATGGGTTCTCACACTCAGTCATTCATATAATGTGTTTATAGACATCAAAAATTCAAGTGAATACATAAATAAAACACATCCATATTTTGAAGATGTTATTTGTATTTAAGGTCACAGAAGATGTTTYTGAAAGTTACTATAATTTATCTTCATTTGACTATCAGTTATACATRGTGTAGATTAGGTATCATATATTTATATAAATATTTAAAGTAGAATATTTCTTTCTCTCTCCTCTTGGAAAGATAGCAAAAATTTTTGCTTATAATATATTTACTGAGAAAAACCCCATAATTTAAATGCTGATTAGTARGTGGAAATCTGTGATACCTCATGAGCAATAACAAGTAAAAGGAATYTTTGAATCAACTACTTTGAATCAAGTATTTTATCAATGATTTATTTGATAGTGGCAGCCTGCAAGTGGAAAATGAGCTGTAGGTGTTGTTGCCATCGATTAAAGAAATGATGAACCAAGAGCATTTGAGATAAGGGAAGGGTAGGAAGAAGGCACTAGGGAATGGGAGAGAAAACAGAGCTGAGCTGTAGTTATGAATGTRAGAGATAAAGTCTTTTTTTCTGGTTTTCCTGCCTGTGCTTAGTCTTATAATGCAAAGTTTGAAGTCTTTTTACTTTTTATTTTTTAAGCTAYCTTAACCTTGCTTGATGCTATGAAACTTCTGAACTAGCTTTTTTACCCCCATTTTATCCTCTTCCTCCATTCTAAAATAAGCATTCATTGGGAGCATTGAGGTCATAGATTTTTGATCTTCAGAATTACATGAATATTGCATTGCTACTGTAATCTTTGGATCACATTTCCAGACCGAAAAGAAAGAAAAGAATTCAAGAATCGATACAAAATAGAGAGCATACAGATGTGATGGCTCTGTGGGGGTGCAGCATGCCTGTCTGAAACTACCAGACAAAATAAAACAGAGCAGCACAATYTCTGCAGTCAGTTCCAGGGAGAAAGCTAAAAGACTAGCAACAGTAAATAAGGACATCCATGACACCTGGACATAATTAAATCACTGGAGATTAATCTAAATTAAARTCATCCAAAGCTTTGAAAGTAGATTTGATAGAGGGAAAGTAAAGTAGAGTTGATAGAGGGAAAATGTTGTTTAAACTAATGATACTTTAATAGAGTAATCTAATCCAGTTAATGCCTAGAGGGTTGTTTCAGAGGCAATTATAAAGGAAATCAACATGAAAACAAAAAATTTAATGAATCATAAGTGACAGAACCAGGAAGGACTTATCTCAGTGCACATTTTGATCCTCAGCATTTTTGGAGAACTCATTATTATTTAATGTAAGATAGTTTTGAGCAATCCTGATTGTGCCAAATTCCTTTACAATCTGAGATTCTTGACTACTTTTCCTGATAATAAGTATTTCTCTTTTTTTTTTTTTTTTTTTTTTTTTTTTTTTTTTTTTTTTTTTTTTTTTTTTTTTTTTTTCTTTTTTCTTATTTTTTTATTTTGTTTATTTTCTTTTTTTTATTACCATTGCTATGATTTAGGATCTTACATTTCAAGCA
>CADDXX010000543.1:159672-197265 GCA_902810485.1 Alauda arvensis
TTTTTAGATTTTGCCATTGTTTTTTCACTTGTCATATTCTAAGACTGTGAATAACTTCTTTTTTTGATTAACATTGCTATGATTTAGGATCTTACATTTCAAGCATTGGTCATATCTTAATATTGATTGAACCTTGCTGAAATGCATCACGTTCTGCTCCCTCACTCTCTTTATATTCACAACATTTATATCTCCATTTCAAATATTTAATTTTATTTCCCACTGTAGTTGTCATATACTTCAAACCATGAAACAAAGAGCTCCATATGTGAACACCAACTGTAAACATYAAAACTATATAATATATCATTATTGCTTTACTGAAACACAGCCTTGGTGTTTACTTCATGTCAGCATCACAGCAAACACTTGCTTTTTGTTGTTGTTGTTGTGGAACTATTACTGGATATTTCAGACTTATTAGGTGTAAATGTGACTGCACTATCTATTCCTTTCCCTCYTACCATGTGGTGACCTAGAAGAAAAAGATTATGCAGAAAGTGTCTGGCTGTTTTGCATCAGGGCTTAAAGTGATTGCTGTTCTAAAAAGAAGTAACTCTCACATCCTGGCTYTGGGATACACTGAATATGTAGGAATCCTGCTACAGTCAGCTGTCATTTTCACAGAAGCAATATAATACATGCAAGAAGTTGCTCCCATCTCCAACTGAGGTTCAATTCAGAAGCAGGAGTAATGATGCTTTGATATGTTAGCAAAAAAMCTTAATTTTGTTGGTTTTTCTCGTTAAAAAATCAGGGGATTATTTAAAAAATAATAATTTTTTGAGGGGAAAAAATATTTGCTCTTCAGAAAAAAGGTCTTATTATTTAGTGCATAAAGTCTTATGAATTCAATCATCAGCATAGTTACAAATTTTATAACATAGGGAAGAAAGAGAAAATATTAAAGGAGGATAATCCTTCTTTTCATATTTATTCACCTGTTTAATTTCTTCAACCTTGTACTGTGTTATTTTTCATGGTACCCAGTTCAGATGATTCRTTTCAGCTTTTGCATATAGTTATTTTTCTGTATTGTTTTGCAATAAAATGTTTAAATAACAAAGTTCAGTTCAGAAAGTCTTTTGAGATTAAGAAAGGAAGGTATGCAGTAAGAAACACGTGAAATAAAAATCTAACTTAAAATGCAGAATATCAATGCTTTGCTGGAAGAGATATGGAGTATTACTAACAGAAATTCAAACATATTTCAAATTCAAGCTCAACCTAGTGTTTATTATAGTATTATATGCTTGAAAATGTTCTCAGATTTCCTGGAATCATAGAATCATASAAAYGTTTGTGTTGAAAGGGACCTTAAAGATCATCTAGTTTCAAATGCCCCTGCCATGGGCRGGGGTACTTTTCACTAGACAAGGTTAGTTGACTGCATAATCAGAATCTGTAGGATATACAGTTAGAACTACAATTCCTGGGTTTTTTTGCTAGCATTATCAGCTTTTGATGATCAGGGGAGAAAATTTATGTATKCTTTCATATTCCAAGGCTAAAAGAATATGTATCTTCTAAGTTATTCCCTCCAACTTAAAACTTTTGGGTTTTGGGAGTTATTCACAAAAGGGAATTCTAGAAATATGGGTTTGACTGTAGCAGGTCTGTCTATTTGTGCCTTGTAAAAGATGTGCTTCAACAGCAACCCAGTAAGCTTTTCATCCTCTACCATATCTGATTATTCAGCATAACCTTTATTTAATTCCAGATGTTATGAACTGGGGTCAAAAAAAAAGCAGGGTGTGCACATCTGTATGTGTGTGTGTATCTGTGTCTGTGTGTCTGATTTAAGATTAGAGGAAGCCCAARGAAGACTCTTGTTGATATGCTGAATGGTGTGAAGTGACTAGACATCTCAGAAGGGTTTATCCATCTCTACTGCTCAAATTACTAGCCATAGGAAGAGATAATTTCCTGGGATAAATGCTTTTAGCAAAATAGATGAAGCCAAATAGCAACCATGTTATCATATGCAATGATTTTCGTGAACATGAGCCTGGTCTTAGTTCTGAGTAATGTTTATTTTCATCACATAGACTMTCTTGAAACTCTCCTATTTCACTTTCTCTATTCAACCCTCTAAAAGACAAGATAGTAACTGCATTTCCATAGCACTCCATTGTCTCTTTAAAAGCAGCATTGTGATAGTTCTCAGCTTTTGGGTTATGAAATTTTAATTTGCAACATGAAACTGAAGTATTTAATGTCTAAGAAATTTTTGAAACAGATTGTTTCCAAGTATTAAGATTAGATTTATGCCTTTCATTAAAAGCTTGTCATCAMGATTTAGAAAATATTATTTCTATATAGGAAACTATTTGCCTATTTTTAATGATTTTTTAAATAATAGAGCTAATATAGTCTGTATAAAAGCAATGATTTTAATTTTTTAAACTTTATTAAAAGCATAAGAGACAAAAATATTAAAGGAGATTATGAAAGTTATTAATAGTTGGTTTTAGGTGTAATAGACAATCATGAATCATTTTGATGAATGTTCACTTTGCCTCATGATAAACTGTTGCATCTCTTAGAGGGAAGTGTATCATTAAATAGATTTTTTTTAATGTATTATTATACTAAAGTACAATACTGTTGTTCTGAGATACTTAATGGTCCTACATTCAACACTTTGCAGCATTTACAACCACTTCATCTTGATTTTAAAATCTCAGTTGTTTTACAGTTTGTCAAGACATAAATGAGATATATTGTGAAGCTTTGGTATGAGATCTTAGTTGGATTGCATTCAGCAGTAACAGAACTGGCCAAAAGGAGTCTACTTTTCTGTCTTTCCAGTTTACCTTGATTTTTTTTTTCCAACTGAAAAAAAAAGGAAACACCAGGTCACTTGAAAATAGAAAATTTCATGTTACAACTAAAAGCAGAATCTATCTGACTAACTTTTCCTGGAAAAAAGAATTGACTGTCCTAGCAAGATTTTTGTTCATATTTCCCAAAAATTCTCATTCAGTCTTAGTGGGACTCTCTAATTAAGCAAAACCAAATATGAATACGCACTCATATATCTGAAGATGTTATCAGTCCTTGCAAAACATTCCAGAACAGAAAATTAATTTTTAAATTRCAACTTYCTTGATGTTTTCTAAAATTCTTCYTAAATGCCTTTTATTTTTTTCAATGTTTGATACTTGGGAAAAAATTTCTTTCCAGCTAGAGGAATGTGGATTGCTGAAGGCACTTTTACTACTAAGGAATAGGTGAGTAGGCAGACAATTGATGCCTTAGATTCACGTCCTGATTAAGACTTCAAATAATTTGGTGATTGCAGATATTCCAAGCCAAAGCTATGGTTTGTAATACAGAAAATTTCAATTCTCCCTACCCATATTGAGTTTTTTTGAAGGAGTTTGAAGACTTCCTTAAATGTATAAACAGTTGCAAGGAAAGAAAATTGTGTTTTTTAGTTGGTTCTACAGCTTGCAAGTGTAGTTTACCTTAATGGAACAGGAAAATAGGAAGTTGTAGATATTAGCATATCTATTTCCATATTTCCTGAGGTGGTGGAAAATAYCAGATAGATCTAGAGAAAGGCAGTCCTTTCCCACGATCACTCTCTCTATGACAGCAGGATTTCCAGCTTTTCTCACTCAATTTTCCAAGGTGTAGTCTTGTATTTCAATAAGGCATTTCTACATTGTATGGGCTATGCAACTGAATTTAGCTCAGAATTCTTATTTTTTTTAGATATTTTCTTCATTTAGTCTCAGAGCTAACTAGCAGAGCTTATGACTTTTTTGTCTCTAATTGCAGGACTGTGAGTCAGAATACTTCTTTTTATTAGCTGTGCTCTAGAGGGATTTAAATTCATTCTGAATAAATTGGGAAATTCAGTTGACCATCAGTGATTATTTCTAAGAAAAAGGTTTTCTTCCCTTATAATAATCATTATTTGTTTGGGGAATTACAGAATGAAAGTTCTCAGAACTAAAACCAACCTAAATCATATTTTAAAATTCATGGTGGCTTTAAAAGTTTCCATGGCTTCTGGTGTTTGCCTCCCTTTTCTCTTGCTTTTCTTCTTAAACATAGTCTACCTGCTTCTTTTGAAATGCACTCCAGGGAAGCTCAGTGTTAAAAGTTAATGTCCATTGGCTGAGGCTTCATACTGTTTCAGCAAAGACAACTCTAAAATACGTTACCTATACAATTCTAAAGTTTCTAAAGTTTCTGGTCAGACAGGCTCTGTTTTCTTCTCTTTTTGTTTTGTTAGAAACCGTAAATCCATTCTATTCACATCAAATTTGGAAATTTGGAGAGAAAAACTGATTATATGCAGTAAATAAATACGCTAAGATTATTTTCTTATTTCCTATATTCTGCATTCTTGTATCTCCTACATTTATTTACAACACATAAACAAATAATATACACATCTATATATGGAAATAATTTTCATGGTGTATTTTTTACTTGATTTTTTTTTATACTTAAGCACAAAAGTATAATTTAAAAGAAAAAAATTTATTTMCATAACTTCATAGAATAATAGCCTGGGTTGGAAGGGACTGTAAAGATCATCCTTGAGGAAAGGACGCCTTTCATTAGACCAGATTACTCAGACACAACATGAATCTCACACACAAACTGTTCAATGTCTTCTACTCAAAYTGGCAAAGATAAGATCTTTTTTAACAAGGAGCAGATACACAACTCCCTTCTGACTGGTCCCTATGATTACACTTATGCTGCTAAGTGAAGTATGATGAGGCATTTTCCCAGACAAAAAGGCCAATGARTCCAGAGAATAATTYTATAAGATCTCTCGGCCTTCRAAACCAGCTAGGGATGTTACTGTCCTAAATTGTGATTGAGAAGCATTTGGGGAAGTACTAGTTTACACAGCCCAAAAGTTCCAAATCTCAAGGACTACTTTGATCATTCATTAGTAAATAAAAAATAATTGCTATGCCCAGTAATTAAGCATGGCTCTGTTCAATKCATTAATCCAGACATAGTTCAGGGACATATTGGTGCCACCTGTGTTATCCCAATGGGTGTAACAATTCGAATTATCACTGAGCAGCTGAATCCAGCACAGGCAACACTTACTAAAGTAAGAACACCTTAGTGAAGCCTGAYTCTTTAGCCTGGATCAGCAACCTTAGTAACAAACTGCTGCAGTAATTCATCATAYAGGCTGTCTTGAGTTTGATTTACAAAGGAAAGGCTCAGCAGGGATGCTGGTACTTGGCGTTACATAAAACAGAGTGAAGGTGAGTTTCCYTAAAGCAAAACCTYTGTGTCTGAAACTATYGTTTCCTAGCYGTTGTTCTCTTCRTACTGGTAAATGATAGTAYGCAGTTCATTAACAGATTTGAGGGYTCATCTGAGMTCTCAATGAAGTATTTCATAAATTAGGAAAATTGCAGTTTTTTTTAATTATTCTTACTTTTTTTCAGTGTTTTATCATAAGCTTTCCAAAGTCTCGTATCTTCTGCCCAGATATACAGAAAATACTTAGAGGTAACACTTCAGTATTTTATATTTTATATATCTCTTGTATAAAGGAGCCAGATGTTATTAGCCCGCATATRTGAAGACATTAAGGGGGTCATTGCAGTGTTATAAAGAATTTAAAGGAAAAAAAAAGTGTATTTCATTATTCTTAAGGTCATGCTGGCATTAATTATATTTATTGAGGAATGTCCCCAATGTTGCTGAGGCTGACAGTCAGCAAATGGCCTGAATTGATGCTCACAGATCATGGGCTGCACCAGGGATTGGTTGCATGCAGCCTAACAGGAATGAATCTTGGAATCGTCTGACTGCTAAGCTGTTCCCAGGAAGGTTCTCRCAGAAATGTARAGCAGTTGAATATTTCTCATGTTRCAGCAATAAGGAAGAGAATGAGTTGTGTGGGTATAGCAGTGTACATTTTTACCTCCTGTACTACTATTAATCACATACAACAGCACATCAGTCTAAAACCAAGTAATTTCTCAGGAATCTGAACATGATACAAAGTAGTATTATGGTTAAACGYAGAACTCTTTCAGTAACTGAGATATTATGCTTCATGCATACATCACARTACATTTTAATGTCTGTTAATTGAAAAAAAAATCTCTGCTTTGCTGGTGAGTATACTTTTGGGTTCAAAATAATTAGCAAATGTAATTGTC
The DNA here is from genome assembly GCA_902810485.1 of Alauda arvensis. Lineage (NCBI taxonomy): Eukaryota > Metazoa > Chordata > Aves > Passeriformes > Alaudidae > Alauda > Alauda arvensis. Next base: position 165,831 of record CADDXX010000543.1, read on the forward strand.
TAGTAATAAAATATTAGTCTTTTGCACCTACATYATCTAAAACAAGCAAAAAATTCCACAATTAAATAATTTTTAGAAAGGCTTAAACTGATGCATTTGCTRATATYTGCAARCATTTAATTTGTATCAATATMTATCCAGTTTTTAAGATTTCTATGTAAAAATAGTAACTGTCAAAACTTRATTTAAGGACCCTAAAATGTATTTTAAAACATATAATTTTATTATTCTGAAATACAAAAACTAAAACTTAAAATGTAAAATAGTCCAGGTTCATAATCTCATGGGTTTTAAACTGCAAGCACTACATTTATGTAGATCTTCAAGAAGAAAATTTGATTCATCCAASTGAGTCAATGTGCTCAGCTGAACTTCTTATGTTAATAAACTCATCTTCACAGCCAGTACAGAAAAATAAGCTTTTTCTAGAAGTAATTATAGATTTTCTACTCTTCCAATGTCCTGAACAGCAATTCACAGGTGAAGTTACCAATTAGATCCAAACTTCAAGAGAAACACTCCAAAGTTATCTTCCTTTATTCTGTCAGAAGAATCTTTCTTTGGGAGAAGGTTGTCACYGAAGGTTCCCACCTCCTGTTTGTAGCAGTATCTTCTGCAATGAGACTCAGTGGAAGCTGATTCTTTTTCTTTCCACCTCTCTTGTTTCTCACAGCTCAGTCCAATTCTATTATTTTACCTGTGATTGCTACTGAAAAAAGACTAACTGGATACAGACTAGCAGAGCAGTCATTTCTCAGGAGCACCATAACAGTTCTGAACAACATTGTCCTAACAACACGGTATCTTGACCATCTATACAGTTGTCAGCTCTTATATCCTCTGTGAGGAAAACAGTACTTTGAAAAGTTTATCAYGTGAGTTTTGTTAATTTGTATATCATTCTGCTCACTTTCTATTGACCCCCAGATCCTCTTACATATAACATCTCAAAAAATTTTATAAGAGTGAAATATACACTAGAAATACTGATCTGATTTCTCTTTAACATTGACAAAGACTACTAGTTGCACAGTAAATAGCTCTCTTTGGTTGTGCATAAATCCCGTTTGTTTTTTCACAGAGACTGTAATATCTAAGAATTTAGGAATTTCCAGAAGACAGTATTCCTTGGAACCYTGCCAGATCTGAAGTTGAACCCTAAATTTTGAGCTACATTTTTAAGCCAATGATTTTGCGCAYGTAGGACATTTGATCTAAAATATTAAAAAAAGGGTAAGAGATTAATTTTTAGAAAAATATTTCACCCAAGAACTTATGATAGGAAAAGAAAATAGGTCAAGAATGGCAAAAATTAGGAGGTGTATTTTCAGAGTTTGAGAGCTGAGATCAGTGGTGAAAAAGGAAACCTCACCACTACATTTGCTTTACAAGTAGCTGGTGTCTCAAGCCAAATAATACAACAGACTGAAGGACTGGTGTAACCCCTTCAGCTTTCAGAACAAACACGAGACTCAGGTGGTTTAATATTCCTTCAGATCTCCCAAAGTTTGTATTATTTCYAATATAGGAGCAATATGAGACTATTTATAATAATTTTCCTTATCTTCATAATGATGAAAAATAACTGTTCTGATATTTAACACYTTCCCTATCAGCTGAAAGTTTTCAAGAAGCAAGCACTCAATTCAAAAACTGGAGCAGACAATAAATCAAACTCATACTGGCAATCTTGGTGCAGAGCTGGGAAAATGGAAAATGYGCCACCTTAGTAGTCCCTCAAGGTCAAAGTCAAAGCACATTTGGAATATTTACAGAAAATTTATCTGAGTAGACATTTCTGAAGTCAGATATTACACAAAGAATTGCTTTCCAGGCCAACAGGTTTCCTYTGAAAATTTATAACTCGAAATAAGCTACCCTGAATTTGTACAAAGTCTTGTTCTATATGCATAGTCTTTTTTCAAGTCAAGATATATGCCTCAAGAAATTACCCCCCCAAAAAAACAAGCTACATATTAATTTTTTTTTCAATAAAATTGCAAAATGGCCTGTTAACTAGTTATTGTAAATAAACATAAAATTTTTGAATAARTCACTGTTTTCCTTAATGAGTATAAAGCTAATTGACAGTGAAAACAATTCCATATATGGTAATAAATGAGTTTTCAAAACTACTAAGAGTTTTAAAGGTAAGTAAAGGCAAGCAGGTAAAGTTAAACTTCTTAGAATGCAAAGTTCAGCCCTTTTCACCTTGTCCCAGAGAAGATGCAMTACAAGTAGAATTGTTTTTTATCCAAGCAGTGAATCTGATCAGGATTTAATTCTTTCATATTTTACCTAAATAGGTTTGAAATGCAAAATGAGAGTTCCTAATTTTTCTTCCATAACATGTGCAGAGAGGAACACACAGAATGGACAGAAAATGAATACATGTTTTAATTTTTGAAAATAGCTATTCATGGTATGCCATAATAAATAACAGGACGTACTGCAACAGAATATTAACAATGTGAAGAGACTAACCAAATAATTTATTATAAGAAAGGATGCTGGCTTCCCAGGATTAGGAAAAAAACAAATGAACTAAAAATTCTGTAGTGAGGCCTTTCAGTGTGTCTTCTGAATATTCATCTGTCTCTAAACATTTAATATTGGCAACATTGAGGGACTGGAACAATTTGAAAAAGTATGGCAATTTGAATATTTTTAGGCCAGAATACATTTTCTTCAGTATCTGTCAATTTCTGTAGTGCTCACAMTTGTTTTTCCAAATACATTTTCCCAATATTTTTACTCTATGCTATTAAAGTAAGAATGTTAACTGTAYTGTATTTAGAAGAGAGGATTTTTTTTTCTCAAGAAATATTTAATAGTAATAAAATCAGAAGAAAGAGGTCTGAAAATAGAGCTAAAAGATGCAGTTTCCTTAGCAACAAAAATTCTCAGATAYCCTCTAAATTCCAAAACCTAGCAAAACCTGGAAAAAAACATCTACTGTGTTCACATTCTCCCCTTCCCTGTATTCTGAAGCCTTGCTTTGTAATTACAGGCATTCATACAGACAAATGAAATACTCTCTGAAATTAAGGACTTCAGCTCCTAACAATTTTCCTTACTTATATTYTTGACTAGGCTTATAAAAGTGTACAGATTGACTCTTTTCATACAACAGCTCRGAAAAATGTGAGGAGGAAACTAAAGAAGATGTCATTTTATACACACACACACACATTTAATACATATACATATATACAACATATAGAAAATATAGCAAAAACCCCACACCCGAACAAATAAACAAACTGAAAAAACCTCCAAACTCAAAGAAGATAAAAGAGAAGTGAAGATTGATTTTCAGAGGACAATATAGGGGATAGAATGGCAGTAAGKGGCTATTTCATGGCAATTTTTGTGGGAAAGGACTAAATGTAGCTCGCAAGAAACAATACACAGAAATGAGAGAATTAGCACAAAGAAAAATAGGAAATAACAATACAAATAATTCACAGGTAAAGGAAGTCGGATTAAAAAAAATAAAAAGTAAATGTGCTTCATATAAAGTTTGATAAAAAAATTCAAGCAAATATATTTTTTATATTGTGGTTTCCTGTATGTTTTTTGCAGAGTTTGGCCACAAGCCCATGCTGAACTACAGGCATTATATTAACTTTGAAGGAAGGCAAGACGAATCTGTACAAGTTTTCTTCTGGTATTATCCAGTGGTATCCTTACTTTCAGTGCAGTGGACAGGAGATACCATGTAAGATCAAGCTTCTTCCAGAACGAAGCTCTCTGACACACAGAGAAGGACATTTTCTAGGCAGCTGCCTGCGTATAACCTGGGTACTGCTACCACAAACAACCCCGAGGATTAGATAATGATCCAGAGCTGGGGTCACAGCTCAATCGGACCATGGGACCAAAATTCCACTTAGGTTAGTTGTCAAAGTAGCTTTTTTTTGCAAGTAGCCTTTAGTTTAGGGCTAGATGATTCAATTTCAAAATATGTGTATAATAAATAACAAGTGATCAGATTTTTTTTTTTTTTCTGACTCAGTTTAAGATAGAAAATCCCTACTAATATCAGGGATATGATTGATAAAAAGATGTCAAATGCCTCTTGCTTTCAAACCCTAGAATGTCTAATGTTTTCCTGCTGCAGTCAAAAATTAATTGGCAATATTGAAACAATTGATTTGGATATGAGAGCTATTTCCTTTCTTTTTTATCAATAATCAAAATCTAAATACTTGGGGCAGGAAGCTGGATGTTTCTTTCCTTTTTTTTTTTTTTTCTCTGAATTCATCTTTGAAATACCACTAATATTCATCAAAATATTTCATTAGAGACAATTTGTTTTTCTGTATGTGTATTTATCAGTTCAGTAATTTGTAACCCTRTGTCACTTGTTCTCTTTAGTCACTGCATGGGGTCTAATTCATGACAATTCATGCTGAGGAATGAAAAACAAATTGGCATATTTTCTAGGAATTCTAATTCTGCCCATCACCCAGATAATACTCTTTATTTCCAGCCTGATTTTTTTAGTTTATGTACAGGGTGTAGATTATTCAGACTGAAGCAAATTTTTGGGTGGAAATTCTATTGTTTATTGTTTTCYGCCTCCTCTTCCCTTTCCCTTGTTGACACCATATTTTGCAAAAATATTTTTTTCAGTACACATTCAGAATTCCATTACATTGTTATTGCACAGTTAAAAAGAAATATTTTCCTGTCTTACTCRTTTGAGCATGTCAACTTGGAAAATTTTTAGAATATCAATCATGATTCCTTAAAACCAAACAAAATTCAGYTCTTTGTAGTCACCCCTMAGTTGGTGACTSTTGATGTTGCAAGGGACRAAGGATGTGTCTGCACTTAAATAAAAYAGTTTAGATTAAATCTGCACTGTTGCAGTCTCTGTGACTATTGTAGGAAATGGTTTCACTGCTTCTGTCATTTTTTCAGTGACACTATGAAGTGCAGTTCAGTGCAGTTTATCTTGTTCTGTACAAACTAAAAAATAACCTCTGAGCCAGGAGACATTGGCTAATCCGTGACTACATGGTATATTTCTTGCATTATTTTAAGTGGTTTATTTAAGGTCATCTCAACAAAACTTTGGGTTATAATTTACATTCCTGARACCAAATTACTGTTGCATTTGATGAGAAACCAAGAATCTATAGCGAACTTTTCAACAACATGCTTCACTGTTGAAAAGATTTGTTTCATCACCAGTTAATTGAATTTTTATCATGGACTTTTTTTCCAAGTCCAAGATGGAGTTTCTGGTCAGAGGAAAAAYTGGAGGAAAAACCAGACCAATTTTTAATCATAACAGTTTCCCATATATTTGAGCAAAATATAGATCTTTCTTCCTTCTATATTGATCTCTTGCCATGTGAATTCCTAGCAGTATCAAAATTTGAACAAGTTTTCTGAAACTATATTCTTCATTTCCAGATAACCCTTGTAATCAGCATATTTATTTTCCCTCATTTTGCCTCTTGTGTTTATTTGGACTAAGCACTTGAGGAGCTGAAAATGAGGCCTTTCCCCACTTGGAACCTTAACTTACTCTCATAGAAATAATTATCTCTTGCTGTGTCCCTTTGATATGTCCAGCTTTGTTCACTTCAAAGAAAAAGACATTTTAAGCCATACGTTATTTGATGAAACAGTGTGGTTTTATGAAACAAAGATACAATCTGATAAATTCATCAGATGCTTTCTCCAAGTCAGAGGAATCATATATTTGTCTTATTATTTTTAGTAGGAATAATTCTCCTGCATCATTTTGTAAGACCTTGACAAGCTCTTAAATCCAAGCAAATCTGCTGAGAAAAAGTGATTTTTTGCTCCAGTTTTTGTATGAGTTTTACTTTACTGTAGGTAGCTGTTACTTGTTATTATTTTTTTTTCTAAGCACTGCTGTGCCTAGAAAGCAGTTTCTTTTCGCCCAGACCAGGTAAATAGAAAATTCAATTAAAAATCATTAGACTTAAAAATTTATAGGGTTTGCATTAAGTTTTTACCAATAATATTGGAATGGGTGAAGCTTGTGCTCATTAATGACTCCTTTTAAACCTCATTTCTTCGCTGTTCCTCTCTAGCTTTTGATTTCAATAGAACTTCTGATGTAAACTACTSTTCAGTGTGAGGAAAACAAATTAAATTCATAGTGAACTTTAAAAATTTTCATCATTACTTTTGTTATTGTCCTTTTCACATTTAGCCAATAACATATCTGCAAAATGCCCCTGAAACATACCTAACCCTATAGTAGCATCCAATAAATACACTGTGCATAACTGAACTTTGTGTCATGGGTAACATCGTTGATAATAACAGTGAAGAATTTTCTTGTTGCAGTCTGGTTCTCTGTGACCCTGAGTCCAGTCCAGCTGGGGGAGTGTGGTGAAACAGAGACAGGAATAATGGAGTTGCCCRAAAATAAAGAACTTTAATAGTGAGAATAGCAAACACAGACTGCACGATCTGAGGGGCAATATCCAAAGACAAAGGGGCTTGGCAAATTTAACAACATGTAGGGGTATCTGAGGGCAAGGGTCCAATCCTGAACATGGAACAAGTACGAGACATTATATGTAACAGGTCCTGAACCAACTAGAACCAGAAACATGAGAACCAGAACTAGAAACATGGTCTGTCATGGAATGATGCTATAGCATACTAATTTCCATTCTTTCAGCCTTCCAGGGTCTCAGGTTAAAGCCTTCCACATAAGCTACCTAAGCTAAGCCCCTGCTCATCCCAGMCAGTTCAGTTGGCACATTTTCTGAGAGGAGAAGCCTAAGTGTTTRTGCTTGGTTTTGGCTTGGACCGAGTAAATTTTCTTCATAAATTTTCTTCCTTGCATTGGACTGTGTTTTGGACTTGTGATGGAAACAAACTTTATAATAATGAAATGTTTTTGTTATTTCTGAGCAATGCTTACAAAGTGTCAAGATCTTTTCTGCCTTTCATCCTACCCCAGTGAGGAGGCTGGGGATGCACAGCTAGGACAGYCAATACCAGTGATATTCCATACCAYWTGGTGYTGGGYTTATGAATTCCTTGGTTTTGTTCACTTGTGTGCACATATTTTGCCTTACTTATTAAACTGTCTCAACCAATAAGTTTTCTCACTGCTTCTCTCCCAATTCTCTTCCCCATTCCACTGATGGGAGTGAAGGAGTGGCTGTGTGGRTCTGAGCTGATGGCTGGGATTAAACCATGATATTGTCTGAACAGCCTAAACTTGAAATCACAGATTCACACAATGGTTGACATTGGAAGTGACCAATGGAAACAATCCTGTCCAACCCCTTGCTAAACTGGCACCATCAWGAGCCAGTCACACAGGACCACCCCAGACTGTGTTTGGTTTTTCTTCCAAAAAACATCACAACCCCTTCAAGCAATCTGTACCAATGTGTTTTTCAGTCTCACAGAAAAAAAAGTATTTCCTGATGCTCAGAGAGAATCTCCTGTTTCACTTTGTGCCCATTTTCTTGTTTTCTGTCACCAAAACCACTGTTAAGAGCCTGGGTATGTCTTCTTTACACACTCTCTTCAGATATTTATAAACATTCCTGAGTACTCCCCTGAGCCCCTGAGCCTTCTGTACTTGATGCTGAACAGTCCCAGCTATCTCAGCCCTCCTCATTTGAGAGATTTTCCAATCCCCTAATAATCCTTGTTGGGCTCTCTTCCAATTGCTTATGTGTCTATTATGGGCCATGAAACTTATTTGTGTGTTTGAAGGATACGTCTAAGACTGATACATTTTTCCACATTTCCATAATACTACCTAAAGTTCCCCCTTTAATCAACATTAAACATTTTTTATTTAGGCATAGATTCTTAAGCCTGACTTAAAAGTTGCAATGCCATAACATAAACCTTCTTTTCAGATGTCTTTCAAAATCAGATGYAATACTTGCTACTCTCAGAAATTGCAGAAATCTCTGAAACTTCATATTAGAAAAGAAAAGAAGGGGAAAACCTGCTTGTTCTTTTACACTCTCATTAATCACTTTTTTTACTTACCAAACAAATAAAATAAAAAAAGTAACTGCAGAAATTGCATTTTTCCTTWAAGTGGAAAAAAGGAAATAAATATTGACAGAATTATAAAGAAACACCAATTTATAAGATTCCTTTCTGAGTCTTTGAACTCAAGTGCCCGAATTTTCAGACAACTCACAAAGTCTCTRTATTCTTCTTTGTTTATTTCACTTTCTCTTTGAAACAAGTGAGGAGAAAGAGAAATCTATAAGTAAGAAAGAAGAAAGATAAACTTCAAAAGATTTCCACTTCACAACATCTGAGTAAAGAAAAAAAGGAACCTGAGGAAGAATCTGAAGGGGGTTTTGTGATGCTGGGGTTTTTTAGTATGTTTTGTTGTTCTTTCCCTTTTTATTGAAAGACTAAAAGACATACATCTATGTCTAAAATAGGAAGATGCATGAGATAAAAGTTATATGATACATGATGCCAATTAATATAGCTATATATACATATATGATCATATGAGAAGGAAAGTTTTATTTATGAAATTTTGAAAGGTTTACATTTCTAACATTTGAGAAAAATAGGAGAAAGATTTATATTTTCTTGTCTTTGTCTATGAAATATATAGTATTTCTGTTTAAAAATTATGTTTAGTCCAACATCTGTAAAACTTCATTAACAATATCTAACTTTTTATAATATTGTTAAAATATAATGGACTTTATGACAAACATCTTCCAGTTGGCTTTATAGTCTGGACAAATAAGAACAAAGAAAAATTTTTCCATAGTTGTTTTTTTGTTTTTTTTTTTCTTTGTGCTGTACTAATCATCAAATCTAATCTTCTCCCTTTATTTAAAAACATCTTATTCTACAAATAATACCAGATATTGATCAGCTACTATGCCCCTGAGAAAGTTCTGACACTCAGTTAGGTTAGGACAACACATACATCCAGCTAAATTATGTAAACTGTAATGGTTATTCCAGAGGAAATACTGGAGGGAGCAGATCTTATGTTTAATTTTCAGCACTTCCACACAGTAAATGAAAACGCTTTTCCACTCTAAATAGTAGATTGGTTAATTTTCAGAATTTCATTCTAAAACACGCTGTGGCTAACAGCAATATTTTACATAAAAAGCTTTATGAAATATATTTTTATGAACTTCTGAAGCATTACAAATATTTAAGCTAACTTTGGCAATGGACAGTCACACTTATGAACTAAACTGTGCAGGGAATGAGGGAGAGGCAATCCTTGCCCATGGCTTTTKAGGCAAGAGTAGATGTGTTATATGTATACTGGTGCTAAAGAGAAAGGGTCAAGTGGTTTTAAAGTCCTCTGTGATATTCCCCTTAAATCCCACAAACCAYATGGAGATTCATACTCTAGCTTTTTTCCCCTTAACGTTTCCCTGCTGTTTCAATGATGTTCAATGTATTTTGTCACTGTGTGACTGGAAATAAGGTATCTCTGTAGAGGAGGAAAATAACCTCTCTTAAACAAAGATCTCATTGCATGGATAAGGAGAGAAAACAATTTATTTCAAAAGTATTAATCTCCTGGGAAGGCTGCAATTTAACTGACAAACCTAAATTTCCCACATATTTAGTAGTTAAAAAAAAAAAAGGTGTGGGATCCAAAGCTTTCATTATTTGTAAAAGCTTTGTTAAGAAAGAAATCAAAATGAATAGTTCTTTCATTTTGTTTCTGGTCTATCTACAGGTTGGTTATAGAATCCATTAAGAGAGAACTATTTTCACTGTCTTCTTAAAAAGATGTTTGTTTTTCACTGACTCGAGTATTTGGCAGAACAAAATGGGGAATAAGCTTACCTAATTTCCAAGGAGAAGGAGAAAATAAGAAAAACGGGGACAGTCAAGAATTTGTCAAGTTATCTCTTCAGGGAATCCAGCACCTCAGAGAATRCTCTACAAGCTCTGAGCAGACAGAACAAAGGAACTGCTTTAACTACAGATATCAATCAATTTATTTCCCTCACAGGCAATAGTTTTTGAAGCATCATACTTATATATAAGGGAACAATGGCAAGCAGGTGACTTCCACCCTTCATTTGTAGTTCAGATAAAAATACATGCCTTTAATGAAGGAATGGGAAAAGCTGGATGAAGCAATTTATTTTYTAGCCAAAGACAGTCCTGACAATTCTTATGTGATTAGTACATTAATTGTTAAAACATAATACGAAGATCAAGGGAAGCATATTAATTTCCTAAGATAAATGAGAGAATAGAAMTATAGCTATGCTATCTGAAAACATACCATTGTCTAGTTTATGAAAGCATACCTGTATTTTGTTTGAGGATTTTCTTTTTAGTTGATTGGGGATTTGTGTGTGTGTGAGTTTGTGCTGATGCAATGGTCTTTGTTGAAGATATGATTACATAAGGCATCTAAAATATAATTTTTTGTCTGTTTCATAGGATCCTTTCAAATAAAAATCTTCTGTTTTTCAAAGCTTTATATGTCAAAAGTCTGCTTTCTAGAATGTTTGATCTCAAATCAACTATTGAAAATGTTCAAAATGATATAAAACTTGAGAAMCAAACATTTTGATGACTGAGTTACTATATTTTTTTTTCTCATTAACTATCTTAGACTGGTAAAAAATTTAGAAAAAAACCAAGAAGTATATTAGCTTTATGCAAAATATACAAAAAAAAGGTACAAAACCAAAACTGATTCTTCTCACTTGCCATGACACAAATGAAAATGTATATTTATAATGAAAATGTAAAAAGTATTATGCTATTTATATTGCTTAATAAGAAACATAAATCATTGATCAATTAAAATAAGCACTAAACAATATGTCTGGGAAGCTTAAAATGTTACTTTTTTAATATGTAGGCAATATTTTTAAAATGTAGACATGTAGGAAATTACCCTATTCTGGCTACTAATGCATTCAATTAACTTATTTTCTTCTACGGACATGTTAGACAATATATTGTTCTTTGTTCTTTTTGACATTTATTTATGGATGTATCTCCCATAATTTAACCAATCTTCAAAACCTACTGATACCATCTCTGTCCACAACTTTCTTCACTAACAAATTACAGAAATTTCCATGTGCTCACTAAGAATTTCTATCTTTCGTTCTTTAACTGACCCCAAACTAGCAAAAAAAAAAAAAAAAGCTTTTTTTTGTTGTATTGCAGAATTTAATGAATTACAGTTCTGCACTCAGCTTCTCACCACCTTGTACTAGTTGATCAAGATGGAATTTTCTTCACTGCAGCACATCCGGTGTTATGTTTTGGATTGGTGACTGAAACAGTCACAGACACACACCAATGTTTTAGCTGTTGCTGGACAGTGCTCACACACTGCATCAAGGCCTGCTCTGTTTCTCTGGCTGCCCTGTGAGCAGGAGGACTAAAAGTGAAAAAGAAGTTGGGAGAGAACACGGCTGGTACAGCTGATCCCAACTGACCAAATGATTATTCCATACCATATGTACTGTACYTGGCAACAAAAGCTGGGGGAGAGAAGGAAGAAGGGAAGGACTCTCTGAATTATGGTGTTTGTCCTATTGCAGTGCTTCTGAGCAAGTAGATGTGCCAGACTCAGCTGCTGACTGAAGTTAGCCCACAATGCASCCTCGCWAWAATGCAYATGTAATTTCTTTCCATGTTTATTTCTAAATTATAAAAAAAATACTTCAGTGAAGAGCTAAGATGTTCCAGRCATTGGAATAGCCTGCCCAGGGAAGTGGTGGAATCGTCATCTCTGGAATTGATGCCACAACAGGCATGTGGATKAGGCACTTGGGGATGTGTCTTAGTGGTAACASAGCRGTGCTGGGCCAGCAATTGGACTCAATGATCTAGGAGGTCATTTACAACCTTAATGGTTTATGGTTCTTTAAACATTATTTCTCATGTACTAGCATTCCATCCATTCATTATACCTATATTTATTTATACATATATATTATTCTGTGTTTTTGAATAATATATATCCTGCATTTYTATTATGCATAGTTATTTGCATCCAAAATTTTTAAAATTAACAAATACTAAGCAGATTAGAAACAGAAATCCTTTAAATTAGAGAAGACTAATACRGGAACAGATTTCTTCTAAATCTTAGAAATTTGATTGTCCTCATCTCCTTACATCACCTCAGTGTCACCATGTCAGTATCAACATGCCACTTTGCGAAAATTGAACACTAATAAATACTCTGATTTATTATTATATTATAATTCTATTATGATAGGTGATTAAAGCCTGAAATAATGGAGTACTTACTATCTGAGCATGCTGGGAAGTGTCAATTTGCCTTTTTAAACTGAGCAGACACTCTGACTTAATTTCTATGGTGGTTGCAAGATTGTRAAAACACATGATTTCACATCTTATTCTCCATGAATTGCTAAAAATTAAGATGAAGCCCTTTCACCTTCATTTCAGCTTAAAGCTGATAAAAAGCCCCTCTTCAGTTTCAGTGAGGTTCTTCTAACAGTTTATGCTTTCTTCTGTTCACTCCTCTGTTGTAACTGAATATATGTATATACTTAACAGCAATTATGAAATTAGAGATAACAGTAATGGGAGTGTTTAGAAYACTGACAAATCAAGCTTCTTTAAAACTGAACTTCACACAAATCTTTAGCAAAGCACTTTGTTTGAATGGCTAATTCTTGAAAAAAAATTGATCTTTACCACTGTGTATAGAACATGTAGCCTCTGAAACGTAACTGAATATACATTATGGAGATGATGCTGTTTATTTAGAACTGGTAACTGGCATTCTTGGTACTTATTAACCACTGAAGCTAAAATGATCAAGCCTAGGAGCTGGAGAATTTGGAACTGAAGCAGGAGATCTCTCCTCCTGACACTCTTTACCACATTATTCAGTTTTGATAGGAATTTTGGTAGTATGCACTACCTATTTGCATTGTCTTTGATTTTGGACAGTTTTTGTTGTTTGGATGTCTACTAAATACAGGAGACAGATGCCCATTTTTTCTTTACTCCTTYGGAATCTGTATTGCTCACTTTGGCTATGACTTCACAAAGTCATGRTATTTATTGCTAGCAATCTCATAACACCAGTGTTCCAGTGCTGCTATTTGTTTGGTTAAGTACTTGTTTAGTGCATCTGTAAACTTATATTTATATTCAAGGCAATCTAATATCAATTAGATCCTGCATAATTCATTTATATGTCTCATGGGTCTCTGTCTTGGCTGCATTTCACTCTGATCTCTGTTGTTGGTGTATTTCAGCAAGGCTGATTTTTATGTTTGAAATATACAATTACCTTGYTGACTGACAGAAAGACAAAGAATAAATTGTGAAGGTTAAGAATGTATACAGTTTCCCAGCCAGCATTTGAGACTGAAKTACATGTTATTGCAAGGCTATCTTGTTAAGTAAATCTGATTGTGGTCACCTTTCAGCTGCTAAGATAAAGCATCCAGGAAATACATTAGTCTTCATAGACACAAAACATTATGACCAGACATCAGATATCTTTCTTTATGTGACATTTTGTCTTCATGTTTTGTTTTTCTGCTTTAAATAGGAGGAAACTTCAGCAGTGAATATTAGTTTTGCTGCCATGGTTGCTTCTCTTCCACTATATCMTTTTCTTGGGAATTGAAAGACATTTAAAACTAATTGCCTAATGACAAGTCTTGGAGTTTCACAATAAATTAAAATCTTTTGAATGGAGTACTATCAAATCAAGTTTCACCTAGGAAAAAAAAAACATGGTAAGATGAATTTGCTATCCATTAGCCTGACTCTTTAAATTAGCTTCTTATTAGTAGGATTGTAAACAACTGAAAAGTATTGAACAATTCAATTATGGATCATGTATTTCTAATGAAGTCCATCAAGTAAGAGTTACAAATTGAACTAAATGAACAGCAGACATCTGTTCCCAGGAAACCTTTTGTGATTCTATGATGCTCTACCTTTTTCATCATTTCACTCCTTTCTTCTTTCAAAATAACCATCAAAATTGAAAATAAAAGAAGGAAAAAAGCATATTTAAGAAAAAAAATCTTCTGGTGTGTTGAAGACAAACTCTTCTCCAAAGGCTGGTGGAAGAGGAGGAAAGAGACATGTAGAATAATATCAGCTTGTTTCATTTGACTATAAAAAAACCCAACAAAACAAATTATTTAATTTAATTTGATTCATAACCTGCAGTCCACAAATTAGGAGGCTTAGAATTCCTACGTGTTTCACTACTATCCTGCCAAACAGCCAAACTGCTGTATACTGAAATTATCATTGATGAAACACCAGAACTTCTGGAATTAGAAACCACATAATTATTAAAAATGCACCATTTACATTAAATTTGACATTTCTGATAATTAATCAGCTTCAGGTTTATTGCTAACAGATTTCCTTCTCATTGATTGTGCAGAACACCTCTTTAGGCTGCATGTGAGACAAAGGATGSTTTTATTTACTCATTCAGTTTCTGAAATTATTAACTTTTTTTTCTGATATGATCTCAGTCCCGTCAAAAATTAGTTTCCACCTGTAGCAGTTTCATACTGGCATATACTGAAAACCTCAAAACAAATCCCCTTGGATTTTCCAAAATTGCCATGACTTTTTTCCCCACTTCCTTACTATTTTTCTCANTGTCTACCTTTTACTTTTAACTTTACAGATATGTTCTTTGCTATTGATCCAAAGCACAGTCAAATCTGAAAACTTTCCCTTTTGCATTTTTTGCTGCAGCRGAATAGATTAGAAGTCACTCCAGTAGTGTCAAGACTTGAGACCCGCTGAACAATTCTTGAGTGCAAAAATATCTACCAGAGGAAGCCAGATAAAACTTGACAAAATTGAACAGGTTGTTGTTGTCAATACTGATCTGCAACTGCAACAGTGAACTTTATGATGAAAAAGGTCTCTTTAAAACAAAAATCCTAAAAATTGCTATAAAATTTTGTTGGTCACAGTAATAAAAGGCTGAGGTACTTTTGATAAAAGAAAATTAAGGAGAAAACATGTGACAGAGGTAGATCACCATTCAGAAAATTATTTTTAATGCTTTGTTTCAATGCTAACATGCCTCAAAATATTTATATGTTTATACAGATGATGTATAAAGTGTCGCCTTTCCTGTATTTTCAGTGTTGAATCTGTGCAACTCAAAGGGAATACAGCTCCTTTGTAGCATTAAAAATCACATATCCACTCAGAARTCTCTCTGATAAAACTGCTGGACAATAAGGAAGGCCCACAGAGGRCACAGTTATCTAGCGAAAATGTTTACAACACTTTAAATATTAGAAGAACAAAATTTAATTTAACAACTTCTTGAGGACTTGTTTGTTTTTACAAATGATAGAAATTTCATCCTCTAATATCCRAATACTATAAAAGTTAATGGCCCCAATTACAACCTGCTTTAAAACAAGTTCACAGAAGCATTTCTTATTGCTGCACAAAATATTTGTATATGAGCACAGTAGCACCATGACCTGTCCATGGTCCCAATAAACCAGAATAAGTCCACAGAGCATTCTCTGATCAGCAGTTCCAAATTTTGTCATAGTTTGTTCCTCTCCAAGTATTTATTCTTCAAATTGCATAGGTGTAGGTTACTCAGTGACTCAATTAATGGAAGCCGTTTCACCTTTCTTACCATCTTTACAACTATTGGTTCTCATTGAAAGACTGTCATCATGATTGCTTAAGTATTTAAAATGTTTTGTCTCAGATTGTATTCAAGCTTCAGGARTGATGGAGAACTTGGAAAATCTATTATGTCAGATGCAAAGAGATTTACACGTATTTATATAGCTCACTCAGGGAATATCAGAGAAAGAATCTGGGACAAGCTAAAACCCAGGGCTATTTGAGAGAAACAATGGGACAAGGCGYGTTGGTTTTGGCTGGGTTAGATACYGTGTTTCTTCACAGTATGTGACAATATTTTGGATTTATGCTGGAAACAGTGTTGACAATATAGATARTATAACATYGCTGAGCAACACTTGYACAGCATCAAGGAGTTTTCTGCTTCTAGCGCCATCCCACCAGTGAGGAGGGTGCACAAGCAGTTGGCACAGGACACAGCTGACTCCAACTGCCTCAAGAGATATTCCCCACCATATGTCACCATGTTCAGCATGCAAAGCYGGWGGAAGAAGAAGGAAGGAGGACACCAAAGGAGTGATGACACGTCTTCCTGTCACTGTTACTCTTAATGGAGCCCTGCTCTCCTGGGGATGGCTGAACATCTGCCTTCTTGCGGGAAATTGTGAATTAACTCCTTGTTTCATTTTGCTTTCTGTTAAACTGTGTCTGCCACTAGTTTCCTTTCACTCTTCTGATTCCTTGCCCCATCCCACTGGTGTGGGAGTAAGCAAGCAGCTGATTGGGACACAGTTTCCACATGGGGTTAAAGCATAACACAAGGATACAGCTAAACACCAAGCAAAGTGTGAAGGGTTACAGCAGAGACAGAGTGCAGATATTCAGGAGCAGGTCTAGATCTGGACAGTTCAACTAAAAAGACTCAGAAGCTGATCCTACATCAGATGAAAATATGTGYTACAGAGCAAACCTAGGTTTAAAGGCTAGCATGTGCTCTGGGTCCTTGAAAGGAGTCAGAGCTTCTGCTGCATTGAAATCAGCTGTGTGTGATAACAGCAGCAGTGGCTGTATTGCTGTTAGCTAAACTGTGTTCATGGCAACATTAATAACCATCCTTGTACAGRAAGAAAAGACTCCCAGATCCTTCTTCTAAACATAGTGAAGAATTATGYATTTTTGAAGACAAAATAGGGTGGTTCCTTTACGAAGTCTATGACTGAAGCCAGTTTCTATTGCATTACTTTCCTAATCAAACAGTACTCAAGAAAAAGTTAGTTTTATTTTAAATTGTTGTTACTCTATCTAAAGAATACTAACACAACATTTATGCCAAGTGTTTACTAAATATAAAATGTTAAATATCTATTTATAAAACCATTATACATGCTAGAAACTTACAGAAATTTTAAAAAGTACAATTCTTATGACAGATTGGATAACCGTATGAAACAGAAAAATATGATTCTGAKTTAGAAATACAGGATTACACCAAAACTAAATAATTCCTGCAGAAAGGAGATGAATGAGAAGAAAGCCCTGGAACTGGGAGAATATCCAAGTACTTCTGACTAGGCTCACAACAAAAAGATTTTTCACTCAAACACTCCATAAAGAAAAACCTTCTTTTATTGCTATTCTTTCATATAATCTAGAAAAAGTTTTTGTGTGCTGTGTGTATCTGTTTTCTAGCAAGTTCTGTTAATTTATTCTTCACTCATTTACGGATGGGTAACTTCCCAGTATCTTGATTTGATCCTGAAGGCATACTGGTCCCATTTGATTYAACATCAAATTTTCAGTCCCAAACCTTAAATCATTTTAAGTAATAGTGACATGACAGCTAAAATAATATCACAGTTTATTCCTAAAGTCTGTGCATGGGGAAGGGTTGGCCTCTGTTTTGGAGCTATTCATCACAGAATTCACCCAAATAGGGGTTCAGTATCAACTGAATCATTTAAAATAATGTTCRAAATGCAATTGTAGGACTAGCTCTATGGTATTTGTGTAATAGTAATAAAGAGAGGAAATTTTTGGAAGGTTATTCAGGGCTTAAATAAAGTAATGTGGTTTCATTACTACAGGTGAATTTCTTCCCCAAGCAGTTGACCTCTGGGTAGGTGTTTCACTGCATCCAGGGTTTCAGGTTCCCTCAATTTCCACATSCAAGGGCTGTTCCTCTCTGGCCTGCACAGATGGATTTCTTCTTAKCTTGCAAAAAGATTGATGCAAATACAGAACTGGGAAATGGGTAGGAATTTCTCTTGGCTCTTCTGGTTTCTACTCRRACACAGAAACTAATTACCCACCATGCATGCTTAACTCCTGCAGCTGGAGTAAGGTAGTGGGAGTACTTCCCTCTGCCTGGGTTTCCCAGTGTTATTCTACACATGAAAATCTACTTTACAAAACTACAGTCAGCAGTGGAACAGAAGAAAGAAYAGAAAAAGCAAAAGTGAAAAATGCATAGGCTGATATATAAGTTTAGTAAGGGCAAAGGGAAAAAAAGGTTATATAAAAGCAATCACTCAGCATGTCCCAGAAGCAAATTGATGCCCAGCTAGTGGCTGGGAAACAGTTACCTTAGAAAACCCTTACTTTTATTTTTGATTGTGACCTTACATGGTATGGAGTATCCCTTTTTAAAAATTTTTACATACAAGACTCAAGACCAGCATCCAGTAGTGCTATGAAGGTTTCAGAAGTTCTATGTTCAAATAAGATTTTTTTGTTCTCTTTGCTCACTTTCTTCATCTTTGTGTAACAAAAATGGGGGAAGCCTTGTATACAGTTACAATGAAAAGGCAGGAATTCAAAGATTGAAGAACCTAAAGCAGTACAGAAGTTATAAAGAGAAATATAACAGACAAACAAGCAAACAGAGAAAATTCAAAGGACAAGTTTTGAGGGCTCATAAACATCCTGGATTTTGGAAATTAAAATTAAACTCATATAGAAGTACTTAAATCCTTAAAAATGCAGAAATGCAGGTGACAAAATATTCAAAAGCTAAAGGTCTTCCTTAGTTCTTTTTTTCTCCTAAAAACTGACAGGTGAACAAATCAAAATTTATTCTTATATATTTCTTCATATATTGTAGAAGAACTGAACAGGTGAATTGTGGAATTTTGGCTCTATCCTTTGAGGAAACAAACCATTTCCTCCCCAAAAAAACCCGAGTTTATAATAAACTTTTACAGTATTAGGAAAACCAGATGCAACTGATATACTATTATAAAATTCCTCTTGACAAATCATGCATTTTAAGTATTGATTTTCTGTTACTACATTTACTTTTAGTAAAAAATGCTAGAAATATTAATTCTCATTTTCAAGCTGTGCTCTTTACAAGATCATTTTCCATATATTTGAACAGGTTTTCTGTATTAAGAACACATTGAAATCTTGACAAAATGAATATAAACAAACTTTATTGTACCACTAAATTTCCATTTACATAATATTGAAACCAGAGCAATCATATTTAATTAAAACAAAGTTTGATTTTTATATTTTCTGTAAACCCAAACTACCTGGGAATGCACTACAGTAGTGTCATCTGAGCTCCAATGAGCATCAAAAAAATTCTAATATTCTTTAATTTCCATGCTTAGATATAGATGACAGTGACTAGCTGGAAATGTAATAATATTTTAAATATAAATTAAATTATTTGTATTTATACTTAAAAAGAAACATATAAAATGTATTTAAAAATAATTTTGCTTTTACTGAACTCCTTGCAACAGTGATTATTTTTCCATTCAGCAACTGTACACTGCTTAGCACAGTTATAATTTTATGATCCAGAACTGTGGTTCCTTAATGTTATCAAAATACAGTTAAGGACTACAATCATTTTAAGATGGTGTGTGGTTATCCACTGAACATTTGTATGGATTAATAATACATGTATGGATTAATGATTTGCTATCCAAATTTAATATAATTTGACATTTTTAGCATTCTAAAATACTGGTATGTAGTATTTACATAAACTGTAATACCTATTTAATACAGTAAGATGAAGTAATGTTGAAAACTTTCCCATCATGTAATTATACTGCCTCTCTTGTCACTACATGGTAATTCCAATTGATGCACATTTGAAGTGTAACTAAAAATCTTTGTTTGCATTTGTCCTGATCCCAACTGAATCACAATTAAGCCCCACACAAACACTCGTTTCCTTCCAGCGGGATGGGGATAGAAAAGGAAGGACAAAAGTGAGAAAAAATGTTCATTGAGAAGACAGTTTAATAGGTAAGCAAAAGCTGCACATGCAAACAAAGCCATCTCCAGGCTATCATGGCTTCATCACACGTAGCCATGACTTGAGAACACAAACTCCACCACTCCAAAAGCAGCCCCACACACATACTATTTTCTTCTCCTTCTCACAGCTTTCTATGGTGAGCATAATAACATAAGGCAGGGAATATTCCTTGGATAGATGGGTTCAGCTGTCACAGCTGTGTCCCTTTTCAACTTCTTGTGCATCTACATCCACCTCACTGATGGGGCTGAGTGAAAAGCAGAAAAAACCTTGCCACTGCTCAGCAAAAACAAGAATACCCCTGAATTATCAAGAGTGTTTTCAGCWCAAATCCAAAACACAGCCCTATGTGAGGTACTGAGCTCTATCCCAGCCAAATCTAGCACAACTAAAAAGTCTGTAAATTTAATAGGGTCAGATTTGCTAGCAGGTGATAAACTGTGAGCTGTATTCAACCTGGCACCCAAGACACCTGAGCCTGAGCGCCACTGCAGCACCCCCAGTAAGTGATGAGTGACAGCAGTGGGAAACTCCCTGATGCAAGGGATAGAACCCCCACCTGTTGACATGACTGTTATCTAAAGAAGTTTGTTGTTTTTCCAGTCTCAGATTCAAGGTGGTCTGTAGAGGCTGATGAGGCTTTTCTAGCCCTGTRTTTATTTTTCCCTGCTGTTCTTCCATATACGCATTGTGAGGAACTAATTTAATTTTTATTTATGCCTCAATGTTATAGGAGTTTTAATCACTATAGGAGATGTGCATGTGCTGGGAGCCTAAACATGTGCCACGTGAAGGAGGCAGCTAGGGCAAGYGAGGGGAGAGGACACTGCTGAAGCAGACAAGCCATGTTGAAAAGGGAGGGAGGTTCTGTCTCTGGGAATGACTTTACCTGACAGCCAGTTCGTGGGGTATTATGTTAGGGAACATTTAAACTAATTGAATCATATAAGCAGAGAATGGTTTGRGTTGGAAGGAGTCTTAAAGTTCATTTAGTTCCAACTGCCTGCCACAGACCAGCCTGGTCCTGAGCAAACACACGCCCATGAGGCCTGAAGGGATGCACTCACAGGTCTTGAGGAAGCTGGCTGGTATTTTGAGATCTGTCTTTAAATATCATACAGATTATGGGAAGTTCCAAAGGGCTGAAAGAAAGCACATGTCGTTCTTGTCTTCAAGAAGGACAAGAAGGACTGGTCTGGTCAGTTACATCTTAATCCCTTTATCCATTAAGTAATGCAGCTAATAATCCTAGAAATCRTGTCTAAGACTACCAAGGACAAGAAGGTTACTGGGAGCATTAAGCATGGATTTAAAAAGGAGAAATCATGCCTGATCAACCTCACAACCTTCTTCAAAAAAATGGTTTAGAGAATGAGAGAGGTGGAGGATATAGCTTATTTTGAATTTTCCAATGCTTTTGACATTGGATTTCACAGCATTCAACCAATTAAAGTTATGAATAACAATCTGATAAATAAGCATATAATTCAAAATAGGTGAAAATAGAATATAAACTGTTTGAAATACATGCTTACAGGAATCTAACTAACAGCATGAAACCAGTCTGGAGACCAGTCACTAGTGGTGTGCCCCAGGGACTGATTCTTGTTCCACTACTATTTACTTTCTTCCTTAATGACCTTAAAAAATTTTGCTGATGATAAAATCTGGGAGTTTGATGGCTGATAAACCAGACAATTGGCCTGTCTYTGTGAGGGACCTCAACAGAGTGGAGATATGGGGTAACAGGAACCACATGAAATTCAACAAACTGTGCATCTGCACAGTACAAAGTGTCTGACAAGCAGGAAAAGAGCTTGTCAGGAATAGGCCTGAACATGAGCCAGACCAGCAATGTGCCTTTGACACAAAGGTCAACAGCTTCCTTGGCCACATTAGAAGAGTTACTAGCAGGCCAAGGCAGATGATTCCTCATGTCTGTTCAGCATGAGTGAGACACATCTGGACTGCTGTGTCCTATGCTAAGCTCCCTAGTATAAGCAAGACATGCTCAAGCAAGTCCAGTGAAGGGACAGAAAGATGACAAAAGGACTGGAGTAACTTGCATTCAAGGAAAGGCTGAGCTGGGACTGCTTAGCCTGAATAAGACTCAAGGGAATTTTATCAGTAAAGAGCTGATGAGGGGGAACGAAGAACAATAAATCAGAATCTCCTCAGCAGTGCCCAGTAACAAGACAAGAGGCAATTGTAATTGTAACAGAAGAAATTTTATTTAGAGGTAAGGCCCAAATTTGTACTGTCTGGATGGTCTAATCCAGAAACAGGCTGCCCAAAGAAGTTKTTRACTCTCCRTMTTTTTATTGTTATTGAAARCCTGACTAGACAAAGACCTGAATTCATCCTGCTTGAGCAGGGAAGTTGGATATCCAGAGGTGTCTCCCAGCTCCAAAGATTCTTTGATTTTATTAAAATTCATAAGTTTTGAAATTGCTGTTCTTTTGTATTTTATGCAATTCCATTATTTTTCATGAATTTTAGATTGTTCATGGTAGGTCTGCAGTGGCAATTCATATAACCTGCCAAGTAAATGCCTTCCAAATTCAGAAATGTTAAAAGCTGCACTGCTAAGTAGTAAGGGCTTATTCTGCCTGACCTCCCTCAAGATCTCTAACATAGAACCAGATCATAAATATGCACAGCATAGCAGATGTCAATYCTTATGAATACATATAAATATTCATCAACTTATGGAATTTTTAGCTATCTACTCAGAGTTTTTACGTTTGAATAACACCAAGTTGGGCAGAAGTGCTCATCTGTCCAAATGTAGGAAGCTCTACAGAAGAATCTGGAGGCTGAATCTGTGGGCYAAGGCCAATTGCATAAGGCTCAAYGTGGAAAAGTGCCAGGTCCTGCACTTGGGTCACAACAATTCCATGAGGTACAGGCTAGGGAATGAGTGTCTGGAAAGCTGCCTGGTGGTAGAGGACCTGGGGATGTTAGTCAACAGCAACTGAACACGATCCATTGGTGTGCCCAGGTGGCTAAGAGTGCCAATGGCATTCTGGCCTGTCTCAAAAATAGTGGGGCCAGCAGGACCAGGAAATGACTGTCCCTCTGTTCTGGGCACTGCTGAGGCTGGACCTTAAATCCTGTGTTCAGCTTAGAGTCCCTTTCTACAAGGACACAGAGGTGTTGGAGTGTGTCCAAAGAAGGGCAAAAAAGGTGCAGAAGGATCTGGAACACAAGTATTATGAGGAGTATCTGAAGGTTGTTTAGCCTGGAGAAAARRAGGTCCAGGGGAGACCCCACAGGATATCCTAACCCTGAAAGTGTTCAAGGTGAGACTGGATAGAATTCTGAGCAACCTGATTAGGTGAAAGGTGTCCCTGTCATGGCAGGGGTTGGAAYCAGATGATGTTTAGTGTCCCT
This sequence comes from Alauda arvensis, assembly GCA_902810485.1. Taxonomy (NCBI): domain Eukaryota; kingdom Metazoa; phylum Chordata; class Aves; order Passeriformes; family Alaudidae; genus Alauda; species Alauda arvensis. Next base: position 189,091 of record CADDXX010000543.1, read on the forward strand.
TCCAACCCAGGCCATTCTTGGATTCTATGATATCAGTCTCCATAGCTTCCTAAAAGGAGGTTGTAGCCAGGTGGGTGGTGATTCYTTCTCCCTACTSTTTACAAACAATAAGACCAAAGGAAATGGCCTCAAGTTTTGCCAGGGGAGGTTTAGATTAGATATTAGGAAGAATTTCTTCACAGTAAGGGATGTCAAGCATTGGAACAGGGTACCCAAGGAAGTGGTTGTGCTACCATCCTTGAATTATTTCAAAGATGTGTAGATGTGGCACCTGGAGACATGGMTTAGTGGAGAACTTGGCAGTGTTAGGTTAATGATTGAAACTGGATATTTGTTTCATATTTTAAAGAGAAGTTTAAAACTTTTAAGATGCTAGGCTAAGCCAAGAGCCAGCATTCCTAAAATCTGTTCCTGCATCAATTCCAATGGTCAATACAGAACTGAATCCAAGCAAGAGTCATAGCCCATATTAATGAAGTCGTTAACTTTCTGACTACTTTAGAGTCTGAGAGTTTATCTAACTATTGTAGAAGAACTCAGATTTGTGTCCTATCAAGCTATCTGGCTTAATTTGGTTTGCATGGCAAGGTTTTGGTAGTGTGGGGGCAAKAGGGGTGATTTCTCTGAGAAAGTGCTGGAAGCTTCTTCTGTGTCTGACTGAGATAATGCCAGCTGGCATCCATGCACATGATAACTTATTTAGTCCRGGGAAAAAAGGTTATTGCACACAAGCAATTACAGCAGAGAAGAGAAGAGTGRGGATGTCTGAGAGAAACAGCTCTGCAGATGCCAAGGTCAGTGAGGAAGGAGGGGGAGGAYGTGTTCCAGGTGCCAGAGCTGAGATTCCTCTGCAGTCTGCATTGAAAACCATGGTGATGCAGCTGTGCCTTTGCAGCCCATGGAGGTCCATGGTGGAGAAGAGATCCACCTGCAGCCCCTGGAAGACCCCCCCACACAGGCAGATGCCCAAAGGAGATTGTGATCTCATGGGCAGCCTGCACCGGAACAGGCCCATGGCAGGTYCTGTGAACTCATGGGGAGAAGAGCCCACACTGGARCAGGTTTGCTGGCAGGACTTGTGATCCTGTGGGGGACCCATGCTGAAGCAACTTGTTCCTGAACAACCCTGTGGAAAGGGGTCCATGCTGGAGTTTGTGAAGAACTGCAGCTGTGGAARGGAAGCTGCAAAAGTTCAGGAAGAACTGTCTCCCATGCAAGGGACCCCATTTTGGAGAAGAGAAGGAGTGTGAGGAGTCCTCTCTGTGATGAGKAAGGAGCACCAGAGACAATGTGTAATGAAGTGACAATAACTCCCATTCCCTATCCCCCTGCACTGCTGATGAGGGGGGAGATATAAAGGAGGGTTGGGGGTTTGGTTTTAAAACTTTATTTCACCTGTTGTCCTTCTCTGATTTGATTGGTAATAAATGCATTTAATTTTCCCAAATCAAGTCTTGTTTGGCCATGATGCTAATTGTTGAGTGAGCTCTCCCTGCCCTTATCTCATTCCACAAGACTTTTGCTGTATTTTTATTGCCCTGTGCAGCTGAAGAGAGAGAGAGTGAAAACTGCATTTGAACACTTGGAAGCCATKACATACCTCCCAAAGTACCATTTTTTCAGGTTCTAAGGTATATATGAAACATGTTCTAATCAGCTTGTCCAGAGTCTGATGTCTTGGGAAATTAAAGGCCAATTATTTTCTTTCCTATTCAGGCAGCTGGCTGACWGTGTCTCTGCCTTTGTGTGCATTAACAAATTCACTTTAAGTATTGCATGAAACATTAGCTAATCTTAATATATTTAATGGTCTCTGGCCTGTACAAGCCTTCTGCAGAAACCAACAGGAGACATGATTACACATTCATCAGTAAGAAACTCTTTCTCCATTCTCTGTAAATTTTAAGGGATTTTGTGTSACAGCAGTTCCATTTAATATAACTTGTGCTGTGAGTTCTCAGGATTCCAAAGAACTGACCTCATAGCCAATATGTTCTTTATTAGCTATAGGGTTATAGTCCACCCTTGTTCAGACATCAGAGAAAGTCTCAGAACACTCAGATATATATCACTATTGAATTAATATAAATAAATTGTATCTCTCAACTGATTTAGGTATTCTTTTCCAAATATTTTATTTCAKAAATTCCCTCACAGTTCTGTGCACAGAGTAACCAATATCTTTATGAGAAATGCTCCAAAGAAATGGAAGGGGTACTTATGTGTGTAGTATTGAAAAACCTCTTCCACTTATAGACAAGACGTAATAGATGAGGCTCAACAAGAAAGAATTTTTGGCTTAAACTTATCCTGCAACCTGAAGTAATCCAGTAATAACAAACTTAGTGTTTTCTCAGAATGGGAAAGCTTCTAGATCACAATTACTTTAGGAGATGTCCAGCAGTATTTAATCTCATTCTTCCAAAGAGTTTGGAAATATGCCTATTCTTCAGAAAACAGATATTCTTAGAGAAAAAAAATTATTTATTTATTCATCCTGAAGCAATGAAATGTCTGAGCACAAAGAAATGTATTATTGCTGCTCTCTGACCGGCATGTTAAAAGGATTTTGGAGGGGAATATGTCAGAGCATATCAYATTTTTAAGTGATATATGTCAGCTGCAGAATATATTTAAGGGTTCAGTGGCACCAACAGAACCAAATCTAATCCTGCAGGACAGAGAAGGGACACAGATTTTTACCTGTAGGCGACAATATGAATATGACAATTTTAGATCAGACTTTAAAATGACCCATTTAGCAGGAGACTTTTGCATAAGGAAATTCTTGGTGTGCTTAAACCAAAGAATAACTTAGACACACATTAGATCTGTTTCATTTGGGATCTGAAAACTATTCCCACCACTGAAAAATTAATCAAGACATTTTCTTTTTCTCTGAAATACTTACTGTGTCCTGATGCTCAYTTGTGTGCTATCAGTACAGTAATTAGAGTTAATGTTCATCTGGCATATATTTGTCTCACAAGCCTCTACCTCCCCTTGTAAATGGARTTCTTATTACATGGTTAGCTACTTTCACATAACCTAGTGGGTCTGATTCTTTCAAGAGGCACTTGACACAAGACAACACATCTTTTTKATTATATTCAGACTGGAATATACGATTACAGACCATTTCTGCAAAATTATTAAATGTCTTCCTGATTTTAATAGAAAATACCCAAACTGTAAAGAATGATAAATACACTGTACAATCAGTATTTTCAGATGATTTTCAAATTGCTTATATGTAWTTTGTAGACAAAAATGTAGAACAAAAATTTAAAATAGAAAATGTGGTACATGCATGAGAATGTACTGCAGTAATTTTATTTTACCTATCACTTTTTAGYATTTTATACAGTGTATATGTGTGTATATGTGTAAGACATTTTATTCTATGTTAATAATGAAAATTTGTGAGTAAGCAGATTGTGAATTTCTGGAAGACCTTTAAGAAGTCCAGAGAATAATAAGAGAAATACCCCCCAGAATGTAAATTAGGAAAACCTCTATTTGTTTCTATTGTTCATCTGCAGCTCAAGGCAAAAAAATTTATTTTATTCAGATTATTAGAGTTTCATGGTAAATCTGGTACCCTATGAACCATGCATTTAATAATGAATATTTGACCTCCAAGGATGGAAAAAAACCTTGCCATCTTTAGACAGAGATTTGCCCATTGGAAATGCCATGAAGCAAAGAAAAACAACTCCTTAGTCTCTTATGCAGTTTCTTAAATACTCAGTCCTTAAGTTAAAAACCAGCATTTGATGCTAGCAATACCTGTAATGACGTACAGATTGAATTAAGATTTGATTTAGGACTATAATTAAGTACCAGCATTTAAAAATATTTGTCCAGATGTTGATTGTGTTGTTTTAGCTTTGAGCACAGATGTTTTGAAACTTATACTGGTGAAACATTCTCCTTGTGACTTTGTTACAGAGGTTCTCAGATTAAAACACAATTCATTTTTCTGCCTTTGTTGAAATTGTCTTGAAGTATGCTCTTCTTCTTAGCATGGGAAAAGAATATGAAAGAGTTTTTATGAAATCTTACTCTGATATTAAGTTTAAAAGTTATCTGCTCTGTATATATGTCTGCCTGTTAATACACTGACTCATTCCTACTCATTATTACTATCTACACAGCACAATTTCAAGAAACATGAAAGCTTTTTATGTAAACAAACTTGTGTTGSTACATATTATTATATTTGTGCATTTGAAGAAAAGCTTGTCCACTATCAATGGTTAATGATATCACATAAGCCGCATAAAAATAATATTTTTTTTATATTAAATTAACATTTGAGGGAAAATTATTTACTATGCAGTACGAAAATCCTTAAGGTGTTTTCAACAACAGTTCTATTTATAAAATTCATCAAATAAAATTTTGCTGCCATGAGACATACCAGTAAGCTTAAATGTAGAGAAACGCTGAAGAAACAATTCACCAATAAACCAAAACAAACAAACAAAACACCACAACATAAACAAATGAAAACCCCAAACTCATGAGTTGGAAGGGATTAATTCAAGCCCCTCAAAAGAAGGACCATTTCAAAAGTAGATCCCATTTCCAAGTTAAAACTACTTGGGGTTAAATTCACTCTCATTTTGAACATCTGCAAGAATAAGGATTTCACAGGCTCTCTGGGTGACCTTTTTTGKTGTTTAAACACACTCATTGTAAGTACATTTTCCTAATATCTAATCAAAATCCCTTTTACTGCACCTTATCTCACATTTCATTTGGTTTGTTTGTTTTTTTTTTTTTAATTCTCATCCTATTGCTGAAAACCACAGTAAAATTCTTCCTCACTTTTTACTTCCAAAAACCAAGGAAACAATTTTTTCGTTTCCTTTCTGTGTATCACATAATTCAAGGCTCTAATCATCTGTGTAGCCCTCTACTAAGCTTGCTTTGTTGTTTTTCTTTCATGTGTGTTTTCCACTGGGAAATAAAAACTTGAGGCAGGCCTCTGAATTTACTTTTAAAATTGTCAAAGGCAGGTTACCTACTGTCTCTACTATTGTTAAAACAGTCTATTATGCAATGGAYTTCCAAGATGAAAGCTCTCCTTGACAACTCATATTCACCCTGTTGTCCACAGGAAGCCATCTCCTTTTCTGCAGTAACAGTTCTCAGACATCAGTCCCCAGCTGCATGAGATAATTAATAAATCTTCCTTTGCTGGACTTCATACAGCTTCTTTCAGCCCATTTGTGAAACCTGCCCAGGTACTTTATGAATGTCCTCACAGGCTTTGTTCTCAACAACACTTCCTAAAGGTGGATCCTTACAGCCCATAAAGACCATTAATGAAGATATTGAATTGTATCTGGTCTTCATCTCTGAGGAGTAACACTGTTAATAGCATCCAGGTGGATTTTACACAGCTGAACACAGTCCAGTCAGGCCAGCCCTCCTGCCACTTTTCCATGTTGTAGTACACCTTTCCAATTTGGCTGCAAGAATWTATGTGAAACACCTGATTAGTCAGGATAAACAGCTTGCACTGTTGTTCACAGAATCAGTTACTACWGAAAGCAGTCAGGTCCTCCAGGTATAATTTGGYCTTGGTAAATCTATGCTGGCTCTTCCCATCAGTCTTTGGTTTTGTCCAGCAGTCATGAGGAATGCATCTCACTCAAAAGAGAGAARTAATAAYRTCTTTCATTGAGGGGAAAATAATATAGTTCAATAAATTTGATAAATTTCTTAACAGCAGTTACCAAGATTCCGTAAGTTTGGTAGCAAGGTTCACMTTATTTGTATCATCAAAGAATGATACAAAGGAAAATTTGGTTTGAGTTAGAAAGATTTGCACAGAGACCCTTCCATTGAGTCACAAGGCTGAAAGTGGATCCTTCTGCCTTCTAAATTTATAGAGCATAGATGCAGCAAGGTCCAGTCTTAGTCTCAGACTCAGATGATGGTTTATGATGAATGGAATTATCTATACAAGGCTTATAACAATATTGAGTAGCCACATGGATTAGCAATGTTTCATCAGCTCAGCATGGTATGAGTCACTCACCAAGGACGTGTCACAACCAAGGGATCTCTCTGTGCTAGGAAGAATCTCATAGCCTCAAGTAAGGGATCTCTAACCTTGAGAGACATCCCTGCTCCAGGACAAATATACCAGGTGAGCAATACAGATGCAATTCAGAAAGAGCTCAAATTAATAAATATTACCATCAGGAGGGCTTCATACTGATGGAAATATTTAGAGAATGAAGGATTGGCTGTTAAACAATACTATAGACAGACAGTTGTCCTCATTTTAGCTTTTGTATCTTATTCTGTACTTAAGTTATCTTGTATTTTTGGACTTTGAAAGCAACTTTCAAAATCTTTTTCCGAGGCATCTTTACTTACATACAAGGGTATGTGAGTCAGGATCTCTCCAGCTCACAGATTTATACCAGGGCATGAGTCCTTTTGCTCATTATTCAATCAAATCCAAAGTATGGCTATAGATCAAGTGTATCCATCACAAGGCTCTAGTGACCCTATTCTAAAGTCCTTCTCAATAGGTTAAGAAGCCTATTAGCAAATGCAATATTTCTCCACCCATCAGATGTATCCTATCTCTCCCCAGTAATCCTAATTCTTTAGAGAAAGAGCTATATCAGAAAAGCCAAAGTGTGTTTTGAAATGTCATGTACCCAGCCAGGCACTGACTCACTGGATCCATCAGCTCATATGTAAGCCCTTCCTTTGATGGAATTGAGATGTTCCTTGAGCTGCCATGGTGCATGCTTTACAGCCCATAAGTTCCCTTGAGAGTATCACTGATGTCAATGTAGATGAGCAATATGACACAAAATGGAATTCAGATGAACCTCAGCAATTTCTCTTCATCATCCCAGATTGAGCTCCTGACAAGCCATAAACTAAGCAGTACAGAAAATCTGTTTGGGAGACAAATGCTGATCCCTGCAGAATGATGTCTCTCACTACTATCATTTGCTACTTCCTTTTGGTGCTGCTACATGGATCAAGCTGAGCTAGTCCAAATGTCTTCTCTGAAACTTCTTCCCTATAAAACATCATTGCCCTATACYTGTTTTAAAAGAGCACATCAAGAAATGAAGAGAGGAAATATCTCTTTTATTCCCAGAAATCACAACATTCTATGATGATCATTTTAGGAGAGTGAATCCTCCACTTGTTTGGTGTGGCCATAAGATGTTCACCCTTCTGTAAACATCTTATGTGACACATTCTCACTGGGAGAGTGATACTAGTCACAGCTCACAACCTGAGACCAGGGCAGCTGCTGCAGCCAGGACTGTCTATTGTGACATAGGACTGATACAGCCATGTCCTTTCTGTCAGTCCCCTCAAGCCTCAGGTACCACCTCCACTCTTTCTTGTTCCCTTTCTCACAAGCCATTAGGGGCYTAGTCTCTCTTTGGCAGCCCTGTTTGCTGAAATCAGTATATCTGACTAATTTAAGAACTATTTTAAAATGTTATGTTGGATGCTTCATTCTTGGCCTTCACATGTGCWTGTGGTGGGTTGACCTTGGCTGGGTGCCAGTTGCTCACCAAGCTGTACTCAGTTCCCCTCCACCAAAAGGACAGAGGGAAAAAATATGACAAAAGGCTTGTGGATAGAAACAAGGACCAWGAGATTATTTCCAAATACTACCACAGGCAACACAATCTCAGCTTGGATAAACTAATTTATTGACATTTACTTGTAAGAAAGAGAGAAATAAAAAATACTAAGAAATAAGAAATACTAAAAGACTTTCCCATCAACTCTCCCTTCCCTCTGCTGTTTATGGCYTATTTTCCATGGGCAACAGTTCCTACCAGGAGCCTTCTCCAGTGTGGGCTCTCCATGGGGTCACAGGGAACATATGGCTGTTGTTGTGTGTTGTCCTTCATGGTCTTCAGGGTGAGTATCTGCTCCTCAGTTCTCCATGTGCTGCAGGGCAACCTCTGCTCTGGAGGCATCTGGAGCACCTTCCCCCTCCCAATCCCCTCCACCTCCTTCACTGACATTTGTGTCTGCAGGGTTGTGTGCTGTGTCATACATTCTTACTCCTCTCTCACAAATGTTGCAGTATTTTTTTACCCTTTCTGAAATATATTATCACAGAGGTACTACCAACCAACACCAGGTATTTCTTTTTTTTTTTTTTTT
>CADDXX010000543.1:203446-270556 GCA_902810485.1 Alauda arvensis
AAAACAAAAAAAAACAAAACAGAAAAACAACCAGCCAACCAAACAAACAAAAAACCCCAAATAGATTAAGGAAATAGGACTCTTAGAGAAGATAACACTCCTGTGACTGAGSAGCTTCTGAATTTTTTTTTTTAATTGACCTATTAATAAAGCAAGAACTTACATGCAGTATACACAGATTTCRGTCATACAATGAAGTTTAATTTAGAGGAAGATCTCAGAAATTAATATCACATTTTAATTTCTTGATAAGGAATTTTTAATAAAAAGAACTGTTACGAAAAATAATAACTTATTGCTTTTGTTTTGTAAGGATGTGGTGATGAGGSACAAGGAGAATTTATCTTAGGCACAGCTTTATTTAATATGCTCATTTATGTTCTGGAAGATTTACAGGACACTGCATGAAGATGATTCGTAGGTGATGGTATAATAAAAGGCAGAACACTTCCAAGAAAGATAAATTAACAGTTCCAGAGAGATTAGACATATGACCACAGATTTCTAATGTAAGTAGAACCAAGTAYGAAGTATCAAACTAATGCAATACATATCTCACAAAATTAAAGAAACTATAAATTATTTAAGAAAATATGCAAGAATGTAGAAGGGATATTCTGGCAGTAATTTTAAGGATTTAAGAAAAAAAGGCATTAATAAAAAAATACCGACAATGAGATCTACATTTCCTCGTGACATGATAGAAATTCCTTCATTTGAAATATTTTGGAATAGCCTAGGAAGAATAGTAATGAATGTACAATAATGTAACATTAGTAACTGTGAGGTAAAATTACTTAAAATTACTTTTTTTTAGCTCAGATTGAAATGACTGTGTACTACTGATATGAAAACTAATTAACTGAATAACTTGTAGGTACYTCCTTTTCACTTTCATCTGCATCTGTTATACCACTAGTCAGTATAACGCTTACTTTGGTATATTTTATTGGTATATATAATGTAAAAATAAAAGGCACTTATCCAGTCAGTAATTCACTGAAATCTTATTTTCTTTCTTCTGTCAATTAACTGTATGACATTTACTACTTTTAAAGAAGGTGGTTCAAAATTTTCAATCTGTCATTTATCTACAGCTATGCAAAATGTCAAAAATCTCAATATAGCATCATTAAAATGTGAACTTTTTCTCTTATCAGAAAGCCACTATTGCATAACATCTTGAAAGCTTGGAGTTTTGTTAAACATACAGAATCACAGCTTGTCAGAATCACCAACTACCACCTGGGACATAAAGAAGAAAAAAATAGAAAAGAAAACATAAAATATACAAATTTTACTTCTACTCAGAAGTTCCTTTCTGATGATACCTTGATAGTTTTAACTTCGGATTATAAACTTTGCTTAGCACTTTCAATTGAAAATAAAAGTTCTTACTAAATACATTAAACGTTTGTGTCCATGGAAGTTTCTGTTGGGCTGAATAATTACTATGTTGTTTATTTTAAGATTGTAAATACATCAGTAAAGTTTCTCTCCATATCAGAAAATCAACCAACTTGCCAAGCTTAAATCATAATAGACTTAAAGGTAAACAGTTTTAGAAACAATTTTTTGAAAGGACAGAAACATCTCAACAATATTAGAACAAGAAGGTGAAGGGAAAATAAAAGATCAAAACACTAAGACTGCCCCCAGTTAYTACAATGCAACATGAAAACATCAAAAATCTCAACAAAAGGTTSCCAAATATGTCTTTGTTGACATTGAACAGTAGGGAAAAAGAGTACATCTCCTGACATGTAATCTCTGAGTGTGAAGTAATATTTATTTATTCTTGTAAAGTGGGAACATAACATTATTTTAAAAAGTAAATTATTAGTAAAAATATTTTATATGTAGCAATTATTATATGGTTTAAAATTTTAGTGAGCTAAATGATGACTCACACTGTCAAGTGAACCCTTTACACTGCTTAAACTGAGAACACTGGCTGGCTGCAATACTGCTAGACCTTTGTTCATGATGTAGAAAATATGGAATTACACTGAAGAACAGATTTTTTTTAGCAGGTACAGTATATTGTACTTGTGTTCTAAAAAATTTAGGAAAGTGCATACTTGCATTTGATATCAAAACCATTAAATATTGAGAACTAATAAGAGTTCAGTAAAACAAATTTTTTTTTTCATTTCATGATGAAACAAAAACTCTCACAAAAACCCTTTACTTGACTGAGATATTTTATTATTGAAAGTCGGCTAACATAAACAGGTTGCTCAGCATGTCATAGCTCTTTTTTTTTTAACAGTGACATCCAAAGGAATGTGAAGAAGAAAATATATGGTTTTAAATTCTGATGTTGATTTATAGTCACAACTCCTGCTGTCTGCATGTAGGAGACCAGAGGAATGGTTGAGTGGCTCAGGACAGTCAGATGGGGAATGGGTGAGGGAACAGGTGGGATGGAGCACCTTCTCACACTCTGCTGGGGACAATCAACTCTGTAGGACSATCTGAACCCCAGAATGGTGCCAGGGACATTCTGGTATTGTGTGAAGTGCAGGCACRAGACTTTGGCACCTCAATTAGCATAGGCCAGCTTGGGGGCCCTGGAACTGCTAAAAGATCAGCAAGATGTGTGCAGCGTGATGCGTTGTACTATCCTGGATTTGAAAGCTGCTGAGACCACACTGGTTCCTGGAGTAGTGGTTGTCTACTCTCTCTTTTTCTTTATCCTTCTCTTCTTTTGCATACTTCTTCAAATATATTGTAAACTCGACTAAAAAGTCTAGACAAAGCCACGCCAGGTGTATTTTTATATCTGGATATTCTAAAGTTTCCAAACAGAAGTTGTTTGTTATTGAACCTGCTTTGTTTCTTCTATGCACCTTTCAGAGTATATCCAGCTATCCTTCCCTAAACCTATCACATGGGATGGTCCATTACAGTGAATAATCACTAAGTACAATAACTTTTAGCAAACAAAATGTTCAGACAGCAGAAGGTATTCAAAACAGATTCATAGTTAGAAATAAAGAGGAGTTATGATGTTCCAGGGTCCCTGAACCAATGAAACTTATTGGTGCTGCCTCTCTCAGATATYCTTCCCACTCTGCTCAGGACCCAGTTGCAGTGCCATGGGACCCCTAACTCCTGTCTCAGAGGTGTCACAGCAGGGTCAGCCTCCATCTACCTGCACCCTGTCATGCCTGGCCATGAGGCCTCTAAGAAGCATAGCTATGGTATCAACTCAGCAGAAAGTTATGTCCTCTGCATAGAGACAAAGCTCACACCAAAATATGCAGCCATCCAGGTTTCTGTGGGATGTAGCCTTTAACTAGTAGTTGATGACAGGAGTGAGAACAGCCGTGTGAGTTGTGACCAAGTGGATGATCTGATCAGCCTGGTGACAGAGCTACAGGAGAAGTAGAAATGTTAAGGAGCAGCAGGGAGTCTAAGAAAAAGGTTGGCTGCTGAAACAATTTTCTGCCTCTCTTGAGACAGAAACAGGAATAACCATCAGAAAAAAAGGCCAAGATAAAGAGGATCCTATGTCATCTCYCCAAGAAGCAGAAGGCTGTAGCTTAAAAGATAGGAATGAATGGAAGCAAGTCCACTCTTAGGGCAACAGTCAAACCCTGATTCATTCTCTAAGTCAAAGCAACTATAAAGCAGATGTTTACATGTATCCATTAAAAAAACCAAACAAACAAACACTCATAAAGCATCCATAGAAGGACCCTGTATCAGAAGAGAATCTTTCAGAGTTCTTTTGTCTTGACAAGTGGCTGAATTCAGGTGAACGAGACAAGATGTATATTGCAAAGAACCTTACAAATTAACCTGACAGTTCATTTATCTGTCTCTTCTGATAACTTTATAAGTTTATTGWGAATATTCAGTGTTTCAGTTGCAATTTATAACAATTGCAGACAATGGATAGAACCAAAAGGAAAAGTATTTACTTCCCAGATATTTGAATGAGACTAAAACACAGAATAAAAAAAACCCATAAGGCTTTTCTTAGACCATATGCTACAAGCTAGTGCTCTTGTCACTTAGAAAAACACATCTTTTACCTAGATTGATGAACAGCTTAAGAGTGAATCAGTCTTTATAGACAGGGAGTTATRTCAATATTGAAGAGCATAAATGTCATTTAACAGTCATTCATTGCATCCAGCCATATAGCAATTATAATTTTTACAGTATAGGGACAAATGCAAATAATGCACATATTTTCTATGACACAATCTGATCAAAGATGATTAGATAATTGTTAAAGGSCTCTCAGTTAATCACCTGGTTTATRCATCTTACACCYAGTATCAGTGATTTCTAATATAGTTAGTTTTTTTCTAATACTCCACAGCAGAAAATAAAAAAAAAAGGTAGTGGTATACTTGCACATCACCAAATATCAGAGAGCTTATTTGGATTAACACTGTGCTTTGTTACAAGTCATATTTAAAGAGTCAGTTCAGCTCTGATGCTGGAGTACCCAAAGCTTCCCCCAGCACTCGAGGTGAGCCTGTCCCAGTGCAGAGCAGAGCAGAGCAGAGCAGAGCAGAGCAGGACAATCCCTATCCTTGCCCAGCTAGTGATGCTGATGCTACCTCGGGCATGGTTGGCCCTCCTGGTTTCCAGAGCACTGCTGACTCATACTCAACTTGCCATCAACCAGAACCCCCAGATTATTTTCCACAGTRCTGCTTTTCAGCATCTCATTCCCCAGACACAACCAAGATTTCCCATTCCAGGTGCAGAATCTGCCACTTTCCCTTGTTAAACTTCATGTGGTTGGTGACTGCCCAGGCCTCTAATTTGTCAAGGTCTCTCTGCRGGCCTTTCTGCCCTTAAGTTGTCATTGCGATGTTGGCACATCTTCATTGAAGACCAAAAAGCTGGGTAGTTGCAAAAGTCCTTTATTGCATGATTAAATCAGCCTCATAAAAGCGGAGTTGTTACAGTTTGTGCCGTTATGCAGAAAGCCTTCTAGCATAAAGTCCCTAAGTCCCACGCAGAAGCAGCAGTGTCTTTATCAGCAGCAGCCTCTGCAGCAGCAACAACAACAGCATCTGTGACTGGTGCCTCTGTGTGTCTGTGTGTGTGTGGCATTCTCTAAGCAGTGCAATTTGTTCTATTTTCACCCAATCAATTGCAAACACAATTCTACTACTGCCTTGTTGGACCTATCCTAAGCTAAGATTGATGTGCAAAACTAATCRTAAATTCTTACACAAATTCTATGGCTATAACTCTGTCTTGTTCTTTCCAGGAATGTCAGCAAGGCTACATTGTTTTTGTTATGTCTAGAACTTAACTAACTTTGTAAAACGTAAAGCTACTGAACTTTAAACTAGGTTTTGGGGCTTTTACTTTGCTTAAAATACTCTAAATATTCTCTACTTATTTAAAACTAAACTTGCATTTCTACCTCATATCTGTGTGGATTTATGTATTTTAGTTTCACTAAAGGTTTTAATTCAGCCCTCACATCTTTGAGCACTCCTGGGCCTGTGTGGATGGGGCCTAGAGGGATTTTGCATCCTGACATCAMGTGAGCTAACAGCTCCTATGGTTTTGGTGTCATCAACAAACTTTGTATTCTTTTGAGTCCTGCATCCAGATCCTTAATGAAGATGTTGAAGAGAACTGGTCCAAGGATGGAGCCCTGTGGAACCCCTCAAAAGTGGCCAGCCTGCCTGATGTTCTCCCATTTATTATAACTGTTTGCGCCCAACCTTTGATCCAGCTGCTTACCCATCACATAACATGTGATATTTTGTCYAGAAGGAGACTCTGAAAGACCATCAAAAGCTTTGCTGAATTCCAGAAAGATTACATCAACTGGCTTTYCTGGATCAACTAGWTGGGTTAACCTATTATACACAGAAATGATAAGCACAGTGGAGAAAGAAAAATAATCAAGAAATTCCTAATCTTCATTTGAGATACAAGTTTCTTCTCTAAACTGATAATCCTTTAGATTCCCTGGCTTCCTAAAAATAGAACTATCCCCAGAGTCTACAATACAACTCAGTGTCAAACCCTTGGGTGCACCAGTAGATCCCACAGCTYCTGAGAGAGTTTCATCCCCAAAACTTCACATAAACAAAGATATTACAATGGAATTAATCCAACTCAGACAAGAGTCAAGGTAGTCAAATGAGTTTAAAGTTGGCAAAGATCAGGATGTCAAATTTGCCAAGCAAGATCTGAATTTAGGATCAGGCACAGGCACCCTGAAATGAAGTTCAAGCAGTGGTCAGGGCCTGAGGGTAAGGGCCTGAGGAGGGTGGAAACCTCAGATGAACCTTTTAACATCTCCCAAAAGAAGAAAAAAAGAATAGGGCTGGCTTTGAGCATGGGCAGCAAAACAGCTCAGACTATGATTTAAAGATGATGCAGAGCCTCCTGTATGCAAAGTCTCACTGTTGTCAAAAACCCTGCAAGTTCTTGTAAGAAGAATCTTATTAGTTTCTTGAAAACCATTGTTCTGTCTCTCTGGCAAGCCAAATTTTCTTTCATTTCACACAGAAAAATTTCACAGAAACACAGAATATTCTGAGTTGRAAGGGAACCATAAGAATTATTGAATCCAACTCCTGTCTTTGCACAAGACAGCCCCAAGAGTCACACAATGTCCCTGAGAGTATTCTTGTACTCTGTCAGACTTGGTGACACTTCCCTGGGAAGCTTGTTCCTATGCCCAAAAAACCTCTGGGTGAAGAACCTTTTTCTAATATGTAAACCAACCTCCCTGACACATCTTCATGCCATTTCCACAAGTTCTGTCAGTTGTCACCAGAGAGAAGAGGTCAGTACCTGGTCCTTTGTTTCCTTTCACGCGGAAGTTTTACACTGCAATGAAGTTGTCCCTCAGCCTCCTGGAGATACCAAATTACCTCAGCCACTCCTTCCCCTCAAAACCCTTCACCATCTTTGTTGCCCTCCTTTGTACACTCTCCAATAGTTTAATATTTTCCTGATATTGTGGTGCCCAAAACTGCACACAATATTCAATGTGAGGCTGTACCAGTGCTAATCCTTCYAACCTCTCTCATATCTGTGGACTGAGAGTTTGATAACAGCAAATTGATGAGCCAGAAAGATTTGGCAAATTCCCAACATGTAATGAGATTTTTACAGAAGGGTATCTGCATGAATAGTCAACTACTATGAAATAGTCTTGAGAATAATGCAATTTTTGAGATTTGTAAAAACAACATCTAATTAGTAACTACCCTGGAATTACAGTTAATTCCTGAATTAATAAAAATATTTTACTATAGAACCATTGTTAAAAAATTCTGAGATGTGCATTAATAAAACAAAGGCCTTTCAGGAAAAAAAKCCTTTTGGTACTAGTAATATTAAAAACATAAAGTAGGATATTGTAATTAATCAATAAACATAGTAATTTTGGAAGAATATGATACAGAGATATTGCTATTGTTTCCCCAAGTTGCTGGGGGAGAACGCTATTATTAAAAAAAAAAAGCGGCATTTTATTTACTTAAAAATATGGCAAACCAATCTTCTTTTGTCATGGTTTAACCCCAGATGGCATCTAAGTACAACACAGCCACTTGCTCACTCCKCACTCAGGTGGGCTCAGGGAGAGAATCCAAAGGGTAAATGTAAGAAACCTCATGGACTGAGACAAAGACAGTTTCCTAACTAAARCAAAAGCCCCACACAAGCAAATGGAAACAAAAAACTCATTCTCCACTTTCCTTGGGCAGGCAGGGGTTCAGCCATCCCCAAAACAGCAGGGCTCTGTCACATGTAGTGATGRCTTGGGAAGACAAACACCATCAATTGAATGTCCCTTCCCTCCCCCTTCCTCCCTCTTCCCCAGCTTTACGTATTGAGCATGACACCTCATGGCATGGTGTATGCCTTGGATCATTTGGGATCAGCTGTCCCAGCTGTGTCCTCTCCCAGCTCCTTGTGCACCCTGAGCCTCCTCACTTGAGGTACAAGAAGAAAGGGTGTGTGAAAGCACTGCTCAGCAATAGCAGAAACATTCCTATGTTAGCAACATTCTTTTCAGCACAAATTCAAAACACAGCCCCATACCAGCTATGGTGAAGATCTATCCCAGCCAAAGCTACCACAAATTTGTTTTTTATCTACTAATGAAAAATGTTTCCTGTATAAAAGGAATCATTCCTTTAAAAAAAATATGTGCCCTCTTCTTTTTTTAGTTTTATTTTTTTCATAACATATTTAACAGTAATATTTTTTTCATGTGTTATTATTTACAAGTTTCTATTCAGGCATTGTAGTAATGAGACTGCTATATTTAAATATCTAGTATGAGCTAATGACTCCTCTGTGACTTTCTTTGTCCAGGTTCTCATTATATCAATGTTTTCAAAGATGTATTAAAAACAAGCAAATTGCAAGTTCATATTTTTGTTAATGTTGACTTCTATTTAATAAATGCCTATTGCTGTCATTGCAGAAAAATATGTTCAATTGTTACAGTGTAAAAATATGAGGAATTATAAGAAGTGAAGATAAAACATTTAATTTTGTACAGTTTTGATAATCTTTTTCCTACTGTGGAAAATTTTCCTCTCCAGCTTGAAACTAAAGGGCATACCCGAGTCCATAAGCATCTATTTGCAGAGAAATATTTTTAACTCACTCTTCTGCTTTTGCCTTTGACAGAAATGGAAGGATGGAACATGGCCTAGAGTAAGAGGTACAGAAATTATTTTTAAAAGGTATTTCTTCTTAAGAGTAGATAAATAGACTAAATAGGACATGAATTTGTGTGTGCCAAACAAAATCTTTGTCTGTCTTAAAAGCCAGATTCTTTTTAAATGTGGCACTTTAAACAAATATATAAAGAAATATATCCAGTACAAATTCCTCTTTCTTTTTTACTGTATTTAAATGAATTAGATCTTTTGTTAAAATGTCATTTTATAAATCTAGCGCACAGAAAAAGGAATCAAAATGACTCTGCTGAATCAGTAGGTCAATTAGCTCTCATACAAGAGMAGCCAGCACTACACACCAAGGCTCTTTTGCACCAAAGGTTCATGCCAGTWTACACAGTGCCTCACAGATATATACCTTTATGCTTTTCTGTCTTTTCTAAAATATCCAAGGAATTTTCTTGATAAGCYCCTGGAAGTTTCCTTCAATTGCTCCAGGTTATATTGCAGACTAAATGCCTCTTTCTGGATGTGTGGTATGTTAATTGCTGCTGTCTCAATTGAGCTACTAATCTTATTTGTCAAAGTGTCTGTTTACASCAGAATTTAGGAATTAATTATGATTTATATATGGAACATAGCTACATCCTCAAATAAAACTGAGAAACATGATACTCATTAATATATTTTCAGCTTGAAACACAATCTCTCAAATGAACTGAACATCAGATCTGTTTTGTGAGTGATTTAACATATTGTGTTGAARTGTTTTTATTGAGCTGATTAGTATCTCAAAGATTTCTCAAGTGAATGTTATTTAAGCTTTTCAGTGACAAGCTGAAAGCTTTCAGCTCATATTTTATCACAAAAATAACACAAATTAAACTAAAATGCAGTGACTGAGCACAGCATAAAAGTTTTATCTCGGAAACTCTGGTGTCACAGAAACATMATTTGATTTAAATATATTATTGCCATTGTAAATTGCTGGAGCTGGACATTTAAAGAGATGGGCATTGCCTAACAGCACAGAATCTGCATGATGTTAAAGCATTYAATAATTTTTACTTACTCATCCAAGTTTCATGCAAATTTAAAAGGTTTGGAACACAGTCTGTATATTTTCCCTCTGACAGTGACTTTGTTGTCTGTGGCACCTTAAAAAATAAGAGTTTGAGTCCAAACACAGTCAAATTCCTCATGAGCATAACTTTGAGTAGAATTATGTTTTATTCCAAATTGAAAATGCTTTATTCCCAAGGTCTGTCTATTCAAGGATAAATTTATATTACATAATTTATATAATTATGTACCATCTAAGATCCCAAATGAAGATTTAGGTTGTCATAAATAACAATGATATATCAAATTAAATACCTTCATTGTTACTGATCTATTACACACAAGTTCCAAACAATGAAACATTCTGACTGAGGAAATCTTCTCTCTAATTAATAATTGCATGGAAAGCAAACATTTCTATAGCACAACAAAACTGTAAAGTTGTAAAGGAAATTGAACTTCCAGTTTCATTAGGATCAGCCAGGTTGTTCAAAGTCAGAAATTAAGCCAGGTACAACTACCAATTGCTTGGGTGTTGTTTTATGAAAGTGAAAGCTCACAGATTCATTAACATGTATAAACATTCACATATAAATATATACATACACACGAGTGTAGTAGATAATTAAAGCTGAGTTTAAAAGCACACAGTCAAATATATATRATTTTATTTCCATAACAATTTTTATGTATTGAACTGGAGAAATTAAAAAACCAATTTATTTTATTCTACTTAGCTTTAAGCTGAATTATTTTTTCTTCCAAACTATTTGCAGTTTGTATAATAYTATACAAATAGTATTATATTTTCTAGATAGCTAAAATAATTTAAATGCAGTTTCAAATGACTTTTGGATTTTTAAAGTTTTCTAGATACCTTTAGAACAACATTTTATCTAAATGAAATAGACAGAATATTAAATAAAATCTGAAGTCATTAGATGAATATTTATTTGTTAAATTTGCTGTAAATCTGACCCTTTTCATTCACTTTCTATGGTCATATTACTTCCGAGGATAAGACTTTTTTTTACTTATACATGGTACAAAATATGCTGTTAGCAAAGTCAGAAGAAAACCAATTTTTAATCTATTTGTATGTATGAATTTTTTTTTCCAGACCAGATCATTGTAAAAGAAAATTTAAGACAGACAGCCAGACATAATTTTGYGGAAAACTCTGAACAGGTTGTTTACAAATGAAAAGAAAATTCAAATGCTCCCCACCCTCAAATCCACCCATATGCAGATGTGAAACATATAATATTAGAAACTTAAGTAATAAAGATTTGTACAAAAAATAATTGCATAAGAGAATATAGGAATTGTGGTTTCAATAAAAAATATAATKTACTGGTTTTTACCTTTTTTTTTGAATGTTTGTGTTTTTTTCAATCTTGGATATAAGTGCAAATTATGCCATAATTGCACATTTTACCATAGTTATCCTTACAAAGAAACATCATTCTCTACATGAGGAAATGCTTTTATGAAGAAAAATATAATGCAGCAACATTATTTTAATACACATAATTTTGGGAAGATGAATACACCATCTTGTGTTTGTGCTCTCAGTGTTTCCTGTAATTTTCCTGTAACGTTTGTGAAACACATCATTGGGACGCAATTCATGCCACTTTTGTGTGACAGATTATTCATAATAAGGACTGGGAGTCAATAAATGGCTATTCAATTTTTAAACTTCAAAGCAAAGCTGAATTGAATTAATTTATTTTTTATAATCTACCAAGTACGCCCATAGCTTCATCTACCACAACTGAGACTGTGAACCTCATATATCTCCCCACCATGAATCTCTTTCTAGACTAGGATTTCACAGGTGTCCTGCTGTTTCCCCAAATGAAAGGTGTTAGACTTCATTTCAGGACCTTGCTCCACTCTGTGGACACTGCTGTAGTWTGAGGTACTGTAATTCACAGCCCTCGACTTCTCAGCTTGACTTCTCTCTCCACAAAACTCTGTTGTATCTTATGTCTGCCAAATTCTTCCCTCCCTGATCTGTGATCTGTTCCTCACCCCACGGATTTCATGTTTGTGAATATATTTGTCTTCTCAACTGACTCATATATCCCATCGGAAAACATGGGCAGGCTGGACCTTCAAATGCTTGTATCTGTCTGAAAAGAAAAAAAAAAAACTAACAAAAAAACCCAAATCCTTAAAAAAGAGCAATTTTTATTTTGCTTGGATTCATGGCCAAGTTAAGCTTGTTCACCATTACAAATGTAACATGATGACACTTAGGACTTTTAGTTTCATTGCATGCTCAACAACTGGAGTAAATTCATTACTTTTGGAATAGTACCGGGTGATAAAAAGTAAACTGGTTTGTTCCATAATTACAAGGAATTAATTGCTTCTGAAAGCACTAGAAGTGAATGGCTACAGAACTGARGAAAAGAAAACAGACAGGGACAAAAAAGGAATTGCTAGTGTAGACACAAAATTTTTTGTTTCTCTGTAATTTAGGGACTAAATTGACCAAGTTYGATATATGAAATAGATTAATCCCATATGAATCATGTATTGATATAGAGTTGTACTACAGACCATAGAAAATTTTAGTCTAAATTATCATTAGAAATGAAAACCTAAAAAGAAATTAAACTCTCAAGGACTGAAAATACTTACATAATTTGTGGAAGTTTAGTCAGAAAAAGAGCTATYCAAAGACTAGTGTGAACAGTTAGAGATATGGAGAATAAAAACCTTTCAAAATTAATATTTAATGAAATAAAAATATTAATATTTTAAACAACAAAGAGGAGGAAAAAAAGACAAAGAAATTACAGTCCATTTAGAATACAATTTGAGACCTGAAATGGAAACAAGAGATGAGAGCACCATAATGTGAAAGTCCTGTAGAACTGTATGATGTGAGAAAATTCTGTGTCATAGGACATGGCATTAGTAACAAAACATTAAATAATAGGCTGATGGTATAATCAAGGTTTTAAAGGAAGAAATTTAGAGTGATTGAAAATATCTCTATTAACTTGATTCTGCAAAGGCAATGGAAGTAAGGAATGTGTTGCCACATAAGAATTTCATGTGATGTTACACTGTGTGGGAAACAAGGTTGAAAAAATACAGGTAAAAATAAAATTATCAGCCACTGGAAATTCCTCTTTAAAGGTAAATCTTGAGATGGAAGAAGTAAATTCTTAAAATGGCTGACTTTGGTCTTCACCAAGTCCCTATGTCCCTTTAAGAGCTTTTTGYCTTTCTAGGAAAGTAAAAATATACTTCATGAGACAAATTTGTCAAAATTTACATTACAAGATAAACTGCCAGAAGGSCATATTGTTATGTTTTTGTAACCTGAGGAAAACCTTGAAACTGATTAGTAAAGGGGCTAAAAACCACCAAAAGTTGGAACTTCAGACAYCAGAGGTGACATTATAGGACTGCTACTTTCTTAACAATTCCATTCTTGTCTATAATAAGAAGTTGCAAACTAGCAGCAAAATTTGCAGAGCAAATTTATGTGATTTTCAATGGACATGTAAAATGCATCTCATCCATTTCAACTGGCCATATTAAAGAAATTTTATGTCACTGTAAGGTTGTAAAATTTTTTTTTGTATAAATTGATTATTGAATAGCTTCCCACAATTTTCTTTTGTTYTCAATCAATGTGAAAAAATGGTGAATATGTGTTTGCAACGATCAAATTGAGAGTGAGAGCAACTATTGTTTAAATGAGAATTCTACAAGGGAAAAACAYTGGCACTGTACAGCCTGTTAGAAGGATATTGTTACACAGGATACATCTATTTCAGAGTCCTAGTTAGAKTAGAAGAACCGAATTTGTTTTGCATGTAGCTGCTGCAGCAGACCTCACGTTAAAGATATAAACGAGCCAAAACACACACTCTCGTTCAGCAGTGTGAAAACATCCTGACTTATTCTTCCTCACAGCCCAGCCAACAGACTGCAACTCCTCACAGACTGGCTACAGCAGACTCCCACTGCAGGCTGCCCTTGCAGACTCTGACTGAACTCACAGCAGACCCCTGACAGCAGCAATCCTCTCTCCCATTCAGCCAGTCCTCCCTTGAAGGGCTGACCCACTCTTTTATCACACTCATCCTTATTGGCTATAGCTGTGACCTATTAAGRGCAAGGCTGTTATTGGTAATTAGCACAGCTGTGATTTATGAGCAATGAGGTTGCCTGTAATCCATTCTCCTACATGTAACTAAACTAAAAGGGCAMGTAAAGTTCCAAATGGTGGCAACCTTCAGTTTTATTTGGAGCTAAGGCTATTCCAGGGGAATTGCTCTGTCTATGTATATATCTATATATACATATTTATATATGCGGACAACACATATAGAAAGAGGGTTTGGATGTTGGTCTTCAGTCCCTGTTTCACTCCACAAATTCATTCCAAGYGAGCATGGTACTTGTTTTTGAAGTAGGTACAGACAGAAGTATTCAAATAGTTCTCTGGGACCCTGTTACTGAACACACTTCATCAGTCTGAACTTCCTTTTTAGCAAGTTTTAATGTCTGGAAGTGAATTTTTTTTCTCCATGTTTTTGCATCAAATTTATTTATTACCACAGCATTTCAGCCAAAATGATGCTGAGCCTCTGAATGCTTGAAAAATATAATATGCTAGTACTGATATTTCACATATATATAAATAGTCAGTACAGCTTTAAAGGAATATTGCAGTAAATTAATCAAATAAATATAATAATGGCATTATGGGGAATTTCTTTGACACCTCATGCATAGTCTGAATTCAACAAATTTCTTGAAACGTTTGGTTTTCCTTGTTTGAATTCAAGTTGGGTTATTTCAGGATTATTAAAATGTTGCAGTCTTCTGCATTGTAAGAAGTTTCTAATATATCTTCATGTGCCTGTTACAATGATGTTCTATCCCATCTGGACTATTTCTAATAAAGAGTGATTATTTCTACCAAAGTAGAAATCTCCAATATATGGATATGTTTTCCAATTCTTTCTCAACATTTTAAAACCTGTCTTTCACCTGTGTTCTAAACAGCCCCTGCCAGTCTTTCATCTTCCCTGTGGATGATTCTGTTTTCTCACTAATGCAAAAACAAAGAAGTATGAGTAGTTTATAACTTCTTTCTCTAGACARTAAATTAGACTCAATGAAAAGTGTATGGTAGCTCTAAGAAAAYGAAGCAATACAGAATTCTACCATAATCCAAAAGGCACCTCAAAGCTCTTAAGAGACCAAGAAGAAAAGAAACTTGCTACTTCTTCATTTGTCATGAAAGGTTAAACAGAGGAAATATTTTCATGCATCAAACTAATTATTTTATTTTTAAAGCAAAATAAATATATAACTGAATTAATCCAGGGTGAAATTGGCAGTGATCCAGACATCCCTGGACTCAAGATTAGAGAAATCWGTCAGATCAGTCTCTGTAATAAATATGAACGAACTACTCAGTGGGGGAATAAAATCGGAAAAGTTATTTTCCTAGGTATTACACTGAGGCTAAAAGCTTTGGAGCACAAACAAAAGCAGGAAGACAAGATTAAAGTCTGTAGTTGTGCTTGAGGAAAACCAATTTATTAATCTGAATAACAGGTTACAATTACGTTTTACCAGAGCAGAAAAATCACAATTATGCAATTTAGTAAAAGATAAAAATTTAAAATTAGGAAACCATGACAGGTTTTTTGTTAAGAATAAATGAAACAATTATGTTTAGCTCTACAGGAAACGTACTTATTTCTGGCAGACTAAAATATTTTTATTTTTAGTGCTTAAAAAATCCTCTAGAACTTACAAATATGTTACAAAGTAGAGGGATTTAGAAATAATCAAGCAGGTAATACTTACCAGTAATTTCACCGTATTGTTCTGTATTTGGGTCCTYAAGTATCTGTAAACAGGTCAGAGCAAAATAGTCATCACATCCAACCCTATAAGGTCCTCCTGCCTCTTGAAACATTTTTTCAGGGGAACCCTAATCTGTTCTTTAGAAGTTTTGCAATATTATCTAGTTTTATGCCATCCTGTAGACAGGAATCCTGTGTTTTCTCTTATGCACTTATTTTTGCTTATGCAGTTCCAGAGATCTTATGTRATTATAACAGTAAAATATGGGACTGAATAAAAATTAAAATCTTGCTTGAAGATTGAAACAATTACACTCTTCATTAGAGAAAAGAAATTCGACGAGTTTACATAGCTAAAACCTCACTAGAATGACAGCAAATATATTCTGTTTTTTCCTGTTAGAAATTTGAGTTCTGGTTTAATGCTGATTGGTGCCATATTAYGGGACATCAATAGTGAAATGTAAACAGCATCAATATCAGATAGTGTAAATATATTAGCTTTAGTTATAGGAACAAATTACACATTCCACTTGAAATTGCACACTTTGGGGATGACAATTTTAGTTCTTGAAACAGTCATAAAATAACAAAAGCTGTGAAGCAGAGAAACAGTCCATTCAACAGTTATAGTTAAATAATATTGACAAAAACACCAGTGCAGCAGAGCTGTCAAAAATCACTGTTGTAAGCAGATGGATTAAGGATTGAGAAGACATGGAATATGTTCCAAATAGAACCACCAATTTATCAGATTCTGACAACACTGAGTCTGCAGAAAACATTAAAAGGGAGGGCAGCCAAGGCTCAAAACAAAAAGTGATAATAAAAATAAAATAAGAAGTCAAAGAAAACATTGAGTGGGAGGACAAAACCAGAAGAATTCTTTGYACTGATGTAAAGTCCAGTCAAATACTAGTCAGTATAGAAAAGCATAAGGAAAGATCCATCAACACAGAAAAATATGAGAAAGGAAAATTCTTTCCTGTCATGAAGTAAATGTTTCCCTTCCAAGATATTATGTATTAAAGCAAAGCAAATTACATACCTTGTTGGTTTGTGGTTGGTTGAATAGTTTTTTTGGGGAAGGGGGGACTGTTGGGTTTTGTGTTTGGGGTTTTGATGGTTTGTTAAGGGTTTTTGTTGATTTGTTTGTTTCTTGCTGTGTTTTGTTTTTTTAATCAGCTCTGTGTGAATGCTACCACAAACTGGGAATTTAATCTCTTATAAACAACTCAGTGTGTTTTTAAACRTAATTTCAAATCATTATCAGTGTGCTTGAAACACATTCAGTGAACTGGGCCTGTCTTATCATTAAACTAAATCTTTTTACAATGATAATTTTGTAAGCMTGTTTTTAAGGTGAAATATAGTATGTAGGCATTTAAACCAGAATACAGTGAAGGAATCTACAGAAGATGTCGTGTAGTCTTGCAATTGATGGAAGAAAAGAAGGGAACGGAAAAATACTCTTATGGACAAAAGGGTTAGTGATGAGCATCTGTGTATATATCATCAATTGTACTGCAGGTGTTTCTGAAAGGCAGACACCCAYTCATGGCCTGTGTTTGTGAGGCACATAGCGCTAAATTATGCAGTTCTCATTCCAAATCCATTAAGGGTACTCTAAGGCTTCAGGTAATATCAGTAATTCAAGTCAATGTTTACATAATTTTGCATCAATTGTTAGGAGTCTGCAATTAAAAAGGGCAAAATCAGAACCTAAAATTACAGTTAAATGGATAAGGAAATAATGAGAGACCAGCCAATCAAATCTACAAAGCAAATTAAAAAAAAACAGATCTAAAAAATCTGCCTTCCTGGCCAGTGTCAAGTAGTCAAAGAAGYTGAAAACAAAATGCTTGTAACAAAGAAAACGGCTCAAAATAGGTAAAAATTTTAAGTGGTTTACACTTTTCAGAAAAAAAGTGGGTGCCAACATCCCCTGAAACTCAGACTTGAAACAGCGATTGTGGTTGGTGGTTTGGTGCTCAAAACGAAGAAATTTTAAAAATAGAGGAAAAATTAATAGAATTATCAATATTGACAGTGATCTTAAATTTTATATTAAAAAAATTTAGATTAGATCTTTTGAGARTACATCATGAATAAGGAAGTCAACACTGTTAATTCCTGCTGATTTGAATTTTTTGCAGTCCTGTACATTAAAGTATTCCAGTTTTCTAAAAAAGGGTATGCATGGTTCTACCATGCACCTTTCTTTCTTTACTCATTCCTTTCATGAGGCTGTTCTACCCTGAAGTGCTAAGAGGCAGCTTACCAGGTWAATAACTGCTTTTGACTGTCCAACAATCAACTCGTCATCTCTTTTTGGTATTCTGAATCCTTTCTTGAAAGTTCTGAAGCAAAAGAGCTTTTAAAAATCTTGCCTGCTCTAATWAGGCTGATACCTTACATAAGTATATATCTGTAGGGGATTTTTTCTACYTTGCATCCTTTCATTTAAAAAGAGATCGATTGTTTTCCAAAATAACTGTCTCTTATTTCTCATAAAGAAGGGCTATATAAAGATGATCTAGAATTGGGACACTTTCTTCATCTAGCAGCACCTAGAAACTGAAAAGCCTCAAGAAACTTATCCTGCATGGAAATACCTAATTTTTCTATAAGAAAAAACAGGGATTTTTTTTCTCAAAATATTAGGGTTGGGTTTTTTGAGGTGGGATTTTTTTTTTTTATTTTGGGGGAGTGAGGTTTGGAGGAGCTTAGGTTGGTTGGTTGGTTTGTTTTTCCCAAATATGTTATTTAGGCTTTTAGCTGTTGGCAGATGGGGGGAGCAAAACTTTGAAGGATTTGTGCATTTGGTCTGTAAGATGTGCTTGTGAGATTCCCTTTATTTTATTTCTTGGAATTAAAAAGAAATTAAGCTTTTGCTAGTGAAGCACACTTTCATGTAAAGAAAAAAACTTTTTTCTTGTGTGTGAATGTCTTCCCTTCTTCCTCACCACTTGCAGAATGGGCAATATGTTTGAACAACTAGGAAAACAGACTAATTAAATCAAAACTAGGTATATTTAATATCTGTAAACACATATAATAATTTAAACCTATGGAAAAAGGATTCTTTTAGAAATTTAGCAAAAGCACCGAAAATAGTMATTTGTAAAGTGTCAGATGATAAATTCACGAAGTTTTTCACAGTTCAATAGATATTTTAYTGCACATCTGTTCTCCTCCAATCTGCTTTGATCTTTCTGCAGATGCAACAATAAAGAGAAGCCCTTGTTATTCATTATTGAATTGAATGCCAGCAGCTCTTAGGATTTGACCTCAAGGTTAGTGAGGAACTAATACATCACTTATTTTGTCTGGCTTCTTTGYAGCATCCTTTATTAATAGGACCCAAGAGACAACTGAATAGGTATAATCATATCAATAAAACATGCTGCAATAGTGCATAAACATTATTASGAACTGATCACCCATCCGAACATATCCAAAGGGACTTCATAGCCCTAGCAGTATTTTCAGAGATACTCATATGTTAAAGGGGAGCATAATTCTCCCTAAGAGASCATGTCTCCTGCTGTCCTCATGCACAAATGCTTGAGAAGCCAGAGTTTTAATTGTTTTGGAGTTTTGTGGTAAGGCCTGGCACATTTAATGGAGTGTATTCAAAAGTAAAGCTCAGGGCAGTCCAATACAAGCAGAAATGCATGGCAACAAAGTCCTTGATWTTTTTAAAAGCCCTGCTCATTTGCTCCACAAAAAAAGTCTCTTGTGAYCTTACAGTAAGGCTTGCTTTTGGAATTCAGAAGGATAAATTATAGACCAAGTATAAGGTGGTCAAATAGACTATAGAAAAATCTCAGAGGTCTATTGTAACATTGATGTACTTCTCTSCAAGTTCGGGTAGGTCATCTTCATSCTGGCATCAGTGAAATTTGAAAAGCAAGTTACAGTTTATGGTCAAGAGAGATATAGTGATTAGGTGAGTTTTATGGGAAAAGATATTAATTATTATTAAACCAAAGGAACTTCAGCACACAACAATGTTACTAAATCTTCCTCATGAGAAAATATGTCCATGRACCTGAATTCTTAAATAGAGTATCCCATCAGAGTTACCTTTTGCTACGTTTCTTTTCTTCCCCTCATAAACAATAGTGAGTCATCTCTGGACAGCTGGTGAAGTTACATGATTCARATAAATGTTTACCAGGCTGCAACTTGGCTACAACAGAAGAACAGGACATGAAAAATAAATGAGCATTTAAAAAAGCGTAACACTACTTCTATGAAATCTAGCATACTTTTTTCTTCAGAACTTCTTTTTCTTCAAAGTAAAATCTGAACCTGAAACATAAATTTAGAGAATATGAATTTAAATTTTATTTTATAGACTTTTTTAAATTAAGAAATATGAACTTTTATACTTTGGGCAGATTTTGTTACAAATTGAAAATCARTAGGAATATATTGGGGTTTTGTACCATTATTCAAGCCATGGTCTTCTGATTGCATGAATTAGATTGATTGTTGACTCATGAAAGTGGACCAATCCCATTAGAACTAAATGAAAGACAGTAAAAGTAGAGCTACTGCTACATTAGCTAGAGAGTTCTCTGTTGATACCTGATATTGTGAAATACTTCTTATCCCAATTGGTTTTGTGAGGATCTCACAGTAGAGAGTCTCAAGACACCACTTAGAATTAAGAGTTAAAGAACAGATGAGTTTAAACATATAAAACCAAAAGTTATTCCTGAATCAATACTACACAGGCTGCATCAAAGAATCTGGATTCAAAAAGAATGGTTTGTGCTTAATTCCAAAACCACAAATCAGAGTTGAAAGTTCAGTCACTGCAAAATTATTTYACTGTCTGGATTGTATCTCAGACATCAGAATGCAATGGGTACAAATGGATAGAACATTTATTTAATATATGGCAGAGGATTTTTTTGCATATTTTAACCTAAGAAGTACATTCAGGTAATGAAATAATGACTTTATCATGACAAATTATGCAGAACAGAATAATTTCTCAACTATCAATGTTGTATTTATTTGGCATAATTTTTAAAAATATTTAGGTGATATTTCTCGTATGTATATATAGTTTTAGAGAGTATCCCATTTATTTATCAAAAATATAATTCCTTCCACTAAAATGTTGAAGAACCTAGTTTTACATTATGCAAAAAAAATAGTTCTATTTGGGGTCAACTTTCATTCTCTTTTAAAAGTTTAAAAGAATTCAGAATCTAAGGAAACCAGTTTTATATAAGTGGGTTTTGGTTAATTGATTTTTTCTTTTACTGTCTGTTTCACCCTAATTTTAGAGAAAAAAATCCTTTAAAGTGTTGCTGGAAACATTTTGTTGCTCTTTTGAGACCCTCCAGTGAACTGAAAAATCCATTATTTACTCAGCACTTCTCTTCCGCTTTGCTTTTTTTGCATAGGTATTTGGCTGCCTGGGCTGCAGTGACCATGAAATGGTGGAGTTCAAAATCCTTAGGGTTGGAAGCAGGATGCCCACCCTGCATTTTAGGAGAACTGACTTTGACCTCTTCAGGGATCTGCTTTATAAAGTACTGTGGAATAAACACCTGGAGGGAAGAGGTAAACCAGAAARCCTGGTTGATATTCAAGAGTTGCCTGCTTCAAGTTCAGGGGCAATGCATCCCAACAAAGATGAAATCAGGCAAAAATGCTAGGAAACCTGTGTGAATGAAAAAAAAAAAAAAAAGAGCCTACAGAGGAGCCTGGATGGAATACAGAAAAACTGAGTAGTTGGGAACCCAGTTAGGAAAGCTAAAGTCTTGGTAGAATTATATTTGTCCAAACAACGAAAAACACTTCTGAAGGTACATCAGTTATAAACAGAAGAGCAAGAAAAACATGAGCCCTGAACAGACCTGGTTACCTGGACATTGAGAAGGCTGCAGTACTCAATGACTTCTATACCTCAGTCTCCACTGGCAAGTGTAGTCACAGTGCCTTAATCACAGTAGGCAAAGGCAGGTACTGGGAAAATGAATAGAAACCCATTGCARGAAAAAATCAAGTTTGAGAACATCTAAGGAATGTGAAGGTACACAAGTTCATGGGACTTGATGAGATGCACTTTGGATCCTAAGGGCTGAATCACTATCCATAGTATTTGAGAAGTCATGGCAGTAAAATTARGTTCTCACTCACTGGAAAATACTATTTTTAAAAAGGGAATTTTTTTTTTTCCTTTTCTTATTTTTCTCCCTTTTCTTATTTCTATCTCTCCCTCTCTATCTCACATTTACTGTTAAATGATCCACACTACTGGCTTTGACATATGGTCATTTGCATGTCAATTCGGCCAGAGGCATTTCTCTTATAATTTTATAACCTTGTATCAGCTGTTAAATAGAGACCACAGGAAGGCAGAAAGTYGGGATTCCTTTCAGGCTGTTCTTACGGTAGCTTTAAATTAGCTTAGTGCTTCATTGTCAAATACTTGAGATGAGTCATGACTGATGTATTGAAGAATTAAAAAATCTGACAATATGCCCTATTATTTGTATTATTTAAGGCTCTCTGACATTTTTATGCTGTTAGTCTCCAACCAGAACTTGTTTATTCTCTCAGAAGTTACATGTCAGTGGAGATTGTGAGTACTGACACATAATATTGACAATAAACTACAAACTGTATCCCATAATAGCTTTTAAAACAAATTGCATGCCTTACTGTCTTGTTTCATATATCATTATTTCAGTAGTCTACCAGGAAGGAAAGAAAAGAGAGAATATYAAATACAGTCTTAAGGCACAGAATTTCAGGGGGAAGAAAAGTGAAAATGAGAGAAATACAATGAGATGGAACCAGATAACACAGTGTTAGGAA
The DNA here is from genome assembly GCA_902810485.1 of Alauda arvensis. Lineage (NCBI taxonomy): Eukaryota > Metazoa > Chordata > Aves > Passeriformes > Alaudidae > Alauda > Alauda arvensis. The sequence goes on from CADDXX010000543.1 coordinate 225,846, forward strand.
GCTAGAAAACAYCTCAGGTATTGTTTCCTGTTTCCCCAACACAGGAAAGACATTAATTTGCTGGAGTAAATCTAGAGGAGAGCCACCAAGTTGATCAGAGGACWGCAGAACCCCTCCAATGTGGAAAAGCTGAGAGACTTGAGATTGTTCAGCCTGGAAAAGAAAGMAGTTCGGGGTGAYCTAATGGCAGCCTTCCAGCTCYTGAAGGGAACTTATGGGAAAGATGGGGCAAGACTATTTACAARAGCATTTGCAATGGGTTTAAATTGAAAGAGAAAATTATTTACTGTTAGGGTGGTGAGGCATTGGAACAGGTTGTCCAAGGAAGTTGTGTAYCCCTCATCCCTAGAGGTGTTCAAGGCCTGGTCTAGATTACAGTTTCCCTGCCCATGGCAGGGMGTTTGGAACTAGATAATCTTCAAGTCCCTGTCCTGGGTAACCCAAAATGTTATTGTATTCCATATCTAACTGGGCCCAAATTTATTACTCTCTCCTTAAGAGCTGGTGCTATGGCTGGATAAGGAACCACTAGAGCCCAGTTGCATTCAAAAGCCAAAATACCCAAGCCAAATTCTCTTTTGCCTGGTGGCTTTATCTCAAGGATGAGACTTCAAGTATTTTGGGGTTTTTTTCCTTCATTTCTCCCTTGCGTCTTGTACTGACTCAAGGCAGATTCCAGGAGTGTCTGCCTGAAGTTGTGTCCCCATGCTTGGAGAAACGGAATGCCTGACCCAAGTCCAAGTGACCACAGTTCTCCAGCAAGGAGAGATGGCACCAGATCTTTCCAGCCCAGCTGCTTTGCCTTGCCTTTCCTTGCCTTGCCATCTTCTGCCAAAAGAAAGGCAAAGTTTCTTCTTGAGTTCTAGCCCTTGACTGAGAACCAGCCACCAGAGCGTTCCAGCACCTTTCTCAACAGAGCTGCTGCTGCCAGAGAGATAAGTGAGGGGGCAAGGCTGATGCCCTTTTCCCTTTGTGTCCCTACACATTTGTGTCCATGGCAGCTGCCATCTTAGGAAGGGTCACTCTGCCATTTCTCTTTGTTCCTGTGGGGAGGGGTTTGTGAGACATAGCAGTTTTGTATTTATTGGTTATGTAYTGTTTAGGTTTTTTTGCCTGTTGCTGTTTTGCTTCTTAGTAACAAGTATAATTTGCTAAACATTTATTACTCTGACACTGTCTTGTTTTAATTTAAAATTCTGGATACAGAATAAATGCCTCTTTCTAAAACAGGTCTTTGCTGATAAACTTCTATTTTTTTTCCTACCAGCTATCTTGATAGAGTACTGGAAAAGAACAAGAGAAAGCAGTATATTATTTAGTATATGATGCYGTATATCTATGGATGTTCTTATTTACAATACAAACTAGTAGTGATATGAAAATGATATTTTAGTATCTTTAGTTGTTAGCACTTTCCCAACACAGCAGATCCTTTCTATATACAAACTGATGTTTTTATTTTCGTCCTGAAATCAAGCCATAATCTGAATGTCTGACAGTATAAGTATYCAGATTGTCAATAGATTTGGCAAGAATTAGACAGATAGAAAGAAGTCCTCCATTTCTCAAAAACATGCTCATGTTTCTCAGCTGGGAAAGAGAAAATACTTGTGTCATTTGAATGGATACACTTCAAAAAGTACACTTTTAGAAAAGAAATCTGGCACTGTGCAGARATTATCACATATTAATATGTATGCCAATCTGCATTGTGATAYGCATGTGCATGCCACCAAATATGATATATAACATAAGAATTTTTAATTAAGATATTGAAACATATGGTTCTTCTGTGTCTAGGACCTGAAATTCATGCCTTGCTTTGATCTTCTACTGAAATAACTAATTAATTTTGCCTGCTTTAATAACTCTCAGTGAATTTAGTTGAAATTCTAAGATAAAGAAAAAGCAGTTCCACATGTAGAAGAACAATCATAGAATGGTTTAGATTGGAAAAGATATTTAAAATCATTGCATCCAGCCATTAACCCAGTACTGCCAAGTCCACAGCTAAACCATGTCCCTAACTGCCACTTCTAAGATCTTCTAAGCATCCCCAGGTATGGTGACCCAMCCACTCTCCTGATCAACTTGTTCCAGAGACTGATAATCCTTCCAATGAAGAAACTTTTCCTGACATTCAATATAATCATCCCTAGCACAACTTGAAGCCATTTCTGCTTGTCTTGTCAATTGTTACTTGTAGAAGAGCCCAATCCCCACATGGCTACACCCTCTTTTCAWGGTATTGARGAGAGCGATAAGGTWMTCTCTGAGYTTCCTTTTCTCCAGGCTGAACATCCCCAGCTCCCTCAGCAGCTYCTTGTAAGAYTTGTGCTCCAGACCCTCCTCGAGCTTTGCTGTCCTTCACTGGACACACTCCAGCACCTCACTGTCRGTCTTGTAGTAGGGGCCTAAAGGGACACAAGATTCAAGGTGTGGCCTCACCAGGGCCAAGTTCAGGGAGAAAATAATTTCYCTGGTTATGCTGGATGCTCTTTTTTGATACATTGGCCTTCTTGACCACCGGGGCTGGCTCATGTTCAACTGTCTGTCGTAGTTGAACTCCAGCCAGCAACTGAGCACCATACAGTCTTGTTCACCCCCTCCTAGCAGGATGGGCAAGAAGGGTAAAAGTTAGAAAACTGATGGGTGAGTATGAAGATAGTTAATTAGGTAAAGCAAAATCTGCACACACAAGCAAAGCAAACAAGGTCTTCACTCACCACTTCCCATCAGCTGGCATGGTTTTCAGCCAGCTGCAGGACAGCATGGCTCTGTCATGCATGACTCCAAACATCTCCACCTTCTTCCTTATTCTCCCCTCTCCATGTACTGAGCATGATATCATAGAGCCTGGAATATCCCTTTGGCCTGTTGGGGTCTATTCTCTTGGTTATGTACCCACCCAACTTCCCACTCACTCCCTGCCTTCTTGCCAGTGTGGCAGTATAAAAAGCAAAAAAGATATTGACATTGTGCAAATGCTATTCATCGATAACAAAAACATCTCTATCATTTACACTATTTTCACCTTTTAAGATTCAGTTATTAGAATTATTAGAGATACCTCTGCCTGAAATTAAGGGGTAAACAACACCATATGTTGAAGTCAATAGTATGGATTTTTATTTAACAGTAAATGTGAGGTAGAGAGAAATTGAAAGAAATAGGGAAAAGAAAAAAAAAAAGGAGTAAGAGTAGAAAGGTCTATAATCTCCACGACAAGACTTGATTGCTGCAATTTCAACRTTTGTTGGTCAAAGTTGGTCACTGTGTCAATCCATCAGGGTGGAGAAAAGCCACCAAAACAGCCAAGTTCCCTGGATTATTTCACTCAGTTCAGGTACCTCCCCTGGGGCAGGGAGTTTCTGACTAAGTGATGTAACACTGTGGATCACAGAACTTAAGTCTTTGACAATTTCTAAGCTGCCTATTAGCTCAGTGCAGTTGAGTCAATTATAGTCCATTATGGCCCATAAGCAGAGATGAATACCTTCAAGTTACAGTGTGGATGTCCCAGTACTTCCTGGCAAGGGAATTATCACAGCTGAGGTCACTTGTGAAAGGACAAAGAAGCAGTACAGGGTTTGCCTCTTTCCCTTACCTCATTCAACACCCAGCTGTGCCTGAAGTGATTGAGTGTGCTCATCCTKTGCACCTGAGTGGTTAAGAGGTCGATTGTTTGAGTCATTAACCAGTCACATCTTTCACAAKCCCAAATCCAAAACAYAGCCCGATACGAGAAGAATTTCTAGTATGGGAAGAAAATTAACTCTATCTCAGGCAAAACCAACTCACTGTCTACCAGCATCCCCAGGTCCTTTGATGAGCAGCTTCCAGCCACTCTTCCCCCAGCCTGTAACCCTGCAGGGGGTGATTATGATCAAGTGCAGGACACAGCACTTTGCCTTAGGGAGCTTCACACCATGGGCTTTGGCCAAGCAATCCAGCTGGTCCAGACACCTTTGAAGAGCCTTCCTGGCCTCCAACAGATYAACACTCCCACCCAACCTGGTGTTGTCTACAAATTTACTSAGGATGCACTCAATACCCTTGTCTATATCATTGATAAAGACATTTAACAGGACTGGYCCCAGTACTGAGCTCTGGGAGACACCACTTGYGATCAGCCACCARCTGGATGTAACTTCCTTCACCATCCATGGGCCTAGTCATCCTGCCCTTTTTTAACCCAATAAACAGTGCATGTGTCCAAGCCATGAGCAGCCACTTTGTCACAAAAGATGCTGTGCAAAATGCTGACAAAGGCTTTACTAAAGTCCWGGTAGACACATCCACAGCCTTTCCCTCATCTGCTTGATATAGAAGGAGATCAGGTTAGTTAAGCAAGACAATAAGGGTGGGTAGATAATTTTTTGCTCTGTCAGCAAAATTCATTAAAGCTTTGAAGGGAAAACATACTAGCAGTCTATACAGATCCACAGTGTTCTACTTGCTAGTAAATTTTGGGCTCTCTTTCAATGGTAATTTTGTCCTCACTCTACAAGAGTAAGCTACCRTCAATAAGGTAGAAGATCCAATAACCTTCATTTTTTTGATATATATAGTAATCAAAAATAGGCTGAAATGGTTGTTGAACTTACCAATAAATCAAAAAGACCTGATTTATAACTGAAGTGGTTTTTATTTCAGAGGTTTTCTAAAAAATGTAACCAAAGTGATTCCACTGTCACTCGTTTATAAACTGTTCTGATGACACTCAGGAAGCTATAARCATGACCCATTATTTTTAAACCAGTGATATTTTTGAATTAGTGACAACTCCATTAGTGATAGAGCTTACTTTATACCCACAGTGCTTACTTTATACTGAACACCTGGATTCTTGTAGATTCTATCCAAAACACTGTAGCAYCTAACAGCTGTTAATAAGAAGAAAKCCAAAAGGATTTAAAATGGAAAACTATATTTTAAAACATCYGAATTGTTCAAACCTTAAAAAAAGACGACAACATAGCAGCCAAAAATGAGTTTACAGCATGATGCAATGACTTAAAAGAAAGTGAACCCATAGAAGTGTAAACTCAAGTAGGACAGCACAACTGAGACAGCATACCCATTTGTGGCACAAGTTTCTAAACCAGTGGTGGAACAATTGAGAAGTATGCTAAAAATAATACACTACATCTACAGTTTGTCTCATGATGAAAGTCTATGGAGGCTGAATTAGAGCCTAATGTTTTACTACTCTRCAGTGACAGCACTAAATAGATTACATTCTTGTTAATTCAGCACTCCAGCACAATTTTGTCATTAGATTGAGCTGTTTTTGGCAAGAAGTTTTAGCTTCCACCTGGGATATTTCMCATGCACATCACAAATTACACATCTTTTTCTCTCATCATACTGCTCAGTGTGGCTTTTTTATCATTAATCACTATGATCAACAAAAATGGGAATACTAAATTGGTAATAAAAATGTTTATACCACTACAATCAATTTTACATGCAAATACTCAGCCTTGMACTCAGTAGGAAGCTAGGGAAATACCTGGAATGTGGTCAAGAAGTTTGGTAAAACTATGGCTTATGCATTCCTAATAGCTAAGAGTTTTATATATATACTAATTTCTAAATTTTTTTCCCAACAAATGTGAATTCTAACCCTGAAACAGGGTCAAGCATGACTAAATCACAATTTTCTTTTACTTTGAGGGTTATTAAACACTGAAACRTCTCACACAGGTCATGCTGCAAAATTTACACTGGTAAACATTTAAACCACAGATTAGATATAGAACAAAAAATAAAGGCATAATGCTGTAATTATTAACATCTATGACTGACTGTTCTGCAATAGATGTGGATAATTTTTCTTTTTGGCCTTAAATTTTGTGAATGTATAAAAATGTAGTTCAGAAAGCATCTGTGAATTAATTGTTGTAAGCTATTTGACCAGAGAACTCTAAACATCCAGAGAAATCAAGGAGACTTGTGATTTACACATAAGAAACAATGTAAGAATGTTCTCCTAGAATAAAAGATCTGGTTTAAAAGGGGAAGGTTGTACAGTACAGTGCAAAAAGCACAAATTATAACAAAATCTGTAGGCAGTGAATTTAAGTGCTGATTAATCAAGGCCACTCACCAGGGTATTTCACACTTTAGAGTCTTGTTCTGTTCCATTTAGAAAAGACAGYGAAAGCATCTATCGGGTAATGCTAATTACAAGGATATTAGCTTTGAAATTTATGGGAAAAAGGAACATGAAAAAAAATTGCATTTAACTCCTGTTCATTCTGCTTCACTTGGTGTGCACCTACATAGCAGACTGCCGTGAAATTACTCCAGCGTTGTTTTAAACAAGAACACATGGGTTCCACAGAAATCTATTTCTTATTTGATCTTGGGTTAATTTACTATCAAGACATGGTTACTTATCATCAAGACAGTGAACACTTCCATTAAACACATTTCTACCTGTCAGATTCCTTTGAAGGCACAGGGAGGATATTCAAAGACTGAATTGCTACACGGAACATTTGAACTTTTAATACTGAGAATACAAACAGTAGAATATTAAATCTACCTTACTAAAGTTAATTTTCTAAACCTTCCTTGGCCAGCAAGGCTACAGGATTTATGTTTATTATTTTTACTTGAAAAGCTTAATTTCCAGAAATTCTGACTCAGTAAACCCCATTAAAGCTAATGAAAAACAGTTTTAAAAGCCACAACGGATTAAATATGTTTCAAGAACATTTGTTCTATGTAGATGTTGGCGGTTAGATTTGTTTCTTTTTTTTTTTTTTTTCCTTCCCTTTTGGGATGAAATTTTTCCCTCAAATTGCTAAGACATTAAGGACCGAGTACTTGTCGGTACTTAACCAAAGACAAAAGAAGCCAGGAAGAGCAGCAAAGGGACGGGGGGCTGGGGGAGCTGGGCACTCTTCCCCTTGGCATTCCAAGGAGAGGACACCGGGCTGTTCGCTTGCTGCAAGAGSAGTTTCACTGCCACCACTGACTCTGCTCCTGGGAAACCTACCACCATCTGCTTGTGTGCCTGGGGATTTCTGAGCTTGCCTCCTGCCCTGCTGGAGCGGACCCAGTCCTGTCCTGCCGCCACCATTTTTCCAGTGCTGCTTTGAGGCTTTTGCCTACGCTGACCTCACACCCTTTGCTCAGCCAGGACATCTCTGCTGCTCCAGCCACCACTGCGGAACTGTCCATCTACCTCATCACCAGCCTGGGATCTCCCACCGCTACAGCTTGGTGCCTCAGAGCCACTGGGATTAGACTGCCCTGGGATTTGTGGTTCCTCGAGGTTCTTGGTTCTGTCTTATTATTAATACTGTAGCTGTTTGCTTGCTTTGTTAGCTTTATATATAGATATATATATTAGTAAAAAAACCCCTATTATTCCCATTCCCACATCTTTTTGTCTGAAAGCCCCTTAATTTCAAATTTACAATAATTTGGAGGGAGGGGGTTTGCAGTCTCCATTACAAGGGGAGGGCTCTGGCTTTTCCCTAGCAGACAACTGTCTTTCAAACCAAGACAGTAGATCTATATCATTACATAACATATCTACTTCAGGGGGAAAGCATCAAGAGACTATCTTGTGAATTTCTCTCGAAAGCACAAGGGTTTGCAGCCTTCATGGCAAACATTAACAGCTTAAGTGAGCAATAGACATGTACAAACATGTGCATATTATTTTTTTACATTCCAATACCAAAATTAATTTGATAGTTTTTAATGAATTATAGAATCTCTTCTAAATAATGAGAGTAAAATTCTAGTCACTTTACCATAAATTCTACAGTCTCATCTTCTGTATACATAATTTTGTCTCTTTAGTTCCTTTCAGTCTATTGTGAAGGATASAAATTAACATGCTCAATTAAGCCAAAAAGAAAGTTGTTAGTCCTAAACTCAGAAAGATGATTCAGAGATTTTCTAACATTAAATCAGTTTATGTAATTCAAAGATAAAATTAAAAGTTTAGCCATCTAAACAAATATAAAACAAATATATTGCTATTGCAWTTTACCAAATATACATAAACCAAATATTGTTATCACTATAAAAGGATTAGAAATTGTTTCATATGCAACAGTATTTTGTTAAACAGCTCTTCTGAAAGCATACATTTTGATTTGCTTAAAAAACCTTGACAGAGGGTATTAGAAAAAAAAGCAGTGCATTTCTGCTACAACTTCTATTTTATTCTGTAAACCTGCACTTTTCAAAAAAGAATTTACTCTTTAGTTGAGTGCTTTTCTTTATTAAAGTTTTGTGTCTGCAGTTCCTCTGGGAGAAAAACAAACCTTGCTTACAAGGAAAAAGCTGCAGGTCAAAAGACAGCATCACCAGCAYGTTCAGCATGTTGATCTTTGCATTTCAGGAAAAGCTTTGTTAATTCTGGCAGCCAGTCATTAAAAGCAGAGCTGTGTAATTCTCAAGATAACCATATGCCTTATTTTCTGTGAAGGGAACATAATGTCATAGGTTTCTTCTTTCCACTTGTGTAAGGATTTTTATTTCTTTTTTGTAGAAATGGTTGTATTTACAACATCACATTGGGCATCTTCTAATGCCAGATTTCATTCATAAAAATGTACCAGAAGATCTGTCTCTWCCATTATTATTTCTCTCCACAATCATTTTGTTAAATACCACTCTTGTGAACTTTCCCTTTCTAGCTACGTCGATGCTTTCTCCAGATCCTTTGGACACTCTCCCATTTGATCCTCTTCCAACTGAAATTGAAATCATAAGTACTATAGCACATGTAATTTTGACTTCAAAAGATAACTCATTATGGTTTTTATCCCTTCTTCTTTTCTTCCTCATTTCCCTGTCCTAAAGTATAAAAATCAGGGAAGCTATTAATCACACTGAAAAAAAAATGGGGTTTTGTTATTCCACTTCACTTTTTCTTTTATATATATATATATTCAAAGAGGTACACATATTTGACTATTAACTCATTGAATGTATATATATATATATATATATATATATATATATATACAGGAGTCTCTTGAAGGAATCAACTGCATTAAGCTGTATGATGTAGATATCTTGGGCTGGATATCTTACTGATTTTCACCTGTAGTCAATTCCATCATTCCAGCCAGTGTGCACTGGCTGCAAACTGGTGTAAATGACTACTTTTCTGAATTAATGAATCTTTACATCCTCTTCATTCTGATATAAAGAAATAAAACAGATTACACCGAAAAATAGGACATCTGATGTGGAACCTAGCTTACAGTTGAGTTCATAATGGGAAAACCTGACACAGGCAAAACTGAGGCATGGAGAATGGGAGGAAGAGATATTCCATATAGTATGAGAACTTGTACCACAATAACTGTCACGAAAAACTCTTAGAAYGATTTCTGAATGGCTGAATTTTTGGAACTATTTTTTTCATAGTATTCTGCTCYTAAAATGTCACATCTTGTTACTCTCTAAATGGCTTATTTATTTAGACTGGTGTGGAGTGCCCTCGGGGCTCACCTGTGGCCTGAATAACAACAGATGTTAAGACAAAAATGTGAATATACACAATGCGTGTCAATGGGACTCCCAAAGTTTTTTGTAAGCGTGTTTGCCCTCATCCTGTGAAAGAAGACATGACCACCAATCAGATTAAAAAGTAGTAAGGAATTCACAGAAATCATTTGAAACAATGAGTTCAGCTTGAAAAGAGGCATAAAGAAACATGAATATTTTTAAACAGTGGGGAGAGACCTTGGGCTGAAAGCGCCAGTATCTGCAGCTCCCTACCAACACTGCAAACCATCAAGTGATGTGAAGTGCCTGACCCCAGATATTGCAGTACCAAAGTGGGGTGTGGCACACAGAGACCCACACTCAGAGGATGTGAACCTGAGCCTGTGGAGTGCTTTCTCACTGGCATAGAGATCAACGAGGTGTTTGGATATGCATAGCTTTGCCTAAAGCTGGAACACCCTCAGAAGGGGCATGCAAGTAAGGACAGTAATTGTGTGTACGCCTCCGAGAAAAAGTTTTCAGGATAAACAACACAAGGATGTTGAGAAAATTGTGGGTAAATATTCCAGAAGAGCCTAGTAAGTGATTTTCCTTTTGAATTTCAGAGCCCAATGCTCTGCTGAGGGACATAGAGTCCATTCAATATTAATTCTACACTTTATTCTGAATGATAACCAATTGTTAAGTAGACCTGAATTCTGTCTGCATTTTAGCCACTACTCAAAAAAAGGGAAAAAAATTTGCCTAAGGCYTTCAGGGAAAGCTCAGCAGGAAAGAAGAACAATCAGGGGGCTGTGATCCCTGAAACTCCCTAGCAAAATTCAGTCTAAAAAACCTCTATCAAAATCAAGATGTTCCCCATGTTTTACAAAAGTTCTTAACCATCCTGTGTAAGCATCTATTCTTAAGCATCCAAATTCTGCTCAAAAATGTTAAGCTGCTGCTGACAGCTATAGAATCCATTTATCTCCATGCATAGTAACTGCAGCTGGGACATTCTTAATGTGAGCAAAACAAAAATCTTGAACTSAGATCCTCTAGGAAATCTGAAGACTGATTCAAGTTGAAAGAAGATGCTGAGGCAAATATATATCTTGTGGATTAAAAAAACCAGCAAATCGCATTCTTCAGAAGAGAGTATGCACAGAATTTTTACCTATATTGTTTTCACCGCATGAAAGAMACTTCACTTGCTTAAAATCTAAGCATGTAAAGTCTTCACGAATGACATTGTTCTGYCAATTTAAGTGTTTGGTGATTGTGCTGGTTATGCACAGAAGTGATTTTTCTAAGAAAAACTGTGATTAAACCAATCAGTGACTAGTTTYGATTATTGACATCTTGTTAGACCACTAGAAAGTTGAACATGCCTCTGGGAATACACATGGTAAAAATCGGGAAACCCCTGGAAAAGTTCTCTTTTCCTCCAGACTGGGAAGGTGTAAACTCAGCTCCCTCCTTGCCCTTGGGGCGGGGCTGGGCCGGGCCGGGCGGGCTCTGCCGAGGAGCTGGGCCCCTTCCCAAGAAGCCCACTGGGCGCCATCCCGGGCTAGGGCTGAGCCTGGCAGCTGCCGGGCAGGAGGAGGGGAGGAGAGAAGGCCCCATCCCGGCTGGATTGGGCCCCAGAGGCTGTTAACAYCCTGCTGCCAAGCCACTTCCCCCCRCTCATCGTGGCCTGTGAGGCCTGGCTGGGCTGGGCAGGGCCAGGCCGGGCCCCAGCAGCTGCCGGGCAGARGAMGGSGGGGAGYCCCAGCCACAGGCRGGCTGCTGCTGASATCCCAGCTGCTACTCCCCCKCCAGRGGCAGCTCTGCAGCTGTACAGAGTGACCCCACAGCCAGAACTGAATGCAGCCAGAGCCCCCGAGATCCTGGCCCAAGCCCCAGCACAACCTCCTGTAAACAGCTCTGACCACCCTGCTAGTTATCTTGTTAAGAGATCATGTGACAAAAGATCATAATGACCTCTGCAGGCCTTGGGCAAGGTATTAATGCTTTCCATGCACAGATGAAACTTGCAAAGCATTGAATCCTCTCTGAGTGAGAGAAAAGGACAAAGTGAAAACACATAGAGACAACATGAAGACAGCAAGTGAAGGAGGAGTCAAATCCTAGATGGGAGGAGAACAATGAGATGCCTTGGTTTTAGGTTGAAATTCTTTYGTAAAGCCATGGTGATGGACTGTGATATACTAGAATATCCTTTTAAACAGTATGGAAATGGTTTGGGACGATGATGTTTTGACATTACAGATATGAGCAAAGGCATTTGTGTTGAAGCAAATAAATGTGGAAATGGCTGTGATTCCATGAGAAGTTTGAAGAGAGAGAGAGAGAGAGATGAGAGAGAGAGAGAGAGAGAGATGAGATAAAGATCTGGCCCCTGGAAGAGAAGAAGATCTCTGTTCCTAGAGATGAAGAGAACCTTTGCTTGAAACAGCTCATCCTTAAAATAGTACCCCATGAGTTTTGATATGACCCATAATGCAGCTGTGGGAAGGCTGCGGGATAAATGCAGATTCCTGTTTTTCTTGTGGAGAAGTATCCATGGCAGATCAAGAGACTTCTCTCTCTAAAAGAACTTCTGAAAGACTATTTTAGAGATGGTAAACTGACCTAAGTTCTGTCTCTGCATGTTGTCAGTGAGAAAGAAAAGAAGCTTGTGGGTAAGGGGAAGTGGTGTGAAGATTTATTCTGATTCTTATTAGCTTTTTCTATCTTGTAGTTGGGTTAATAAAGCTTTATTATACCCTTTATACCCTTTAAAGTTGGAGCCTGCTTTGCTTTTCTCCCAATCCTATCTCACAGCAGAAAAATAGTAAATTATTATAGTGGGCACTCAAACCACCACACTGATACCTATTTTAAAAATTATGGCTTCTTCTGTGTATCAACTGAATGAGTCTTTTTGAGTAGGAAAGATTACAAAACACATAAGAATTGTTAACATAGTGTCTCTTCCAGCTCAATCTGCCATATAAACTGTCCAGGTGAAAAGAAGCACTCCTCATTGATATCACCTAGCTTGCTTAGAAACAAATCTTAGTGGCTCTGATATTCAATGGACATAATTTTTCAAATGCATTCATCTGGAAAAATTTTCATATTTATGTTAATAGAATTCTGCTATTCTATTATTCAACATACTGYAAAGAAGTATAACAATTCTCCATTGACAATGTAAGAGGAACAAATGTGAGCCMGTAAACATTAAAATTATTTATGCCTTTGTATCTTAGAAAAGTCAAATTAGCATCTTAACAATAACGGTAATTGCATGTTTTCTACTGCACATGAGTTTATCACCTTTTCCACAAAGCATAATACAGTCAAACACAAAATTTGCTGATTTCAATGGTTCTTAAAAGATAATTGTGATCAGAAATTTCATTTCAGGCAAACATTGGAGGATCAATGATAATTACTCATAAAGCTGTCAGAGCTGTTCTTCAAGGACATTGCACAGCTGAAGCTACAATAGAGTAAATTCCAGACACTGCAGGTCTAATTGGGTAGATAGGTTAATTCTACCTTGCAGTCTGAATAAAACTCTTGGCCCATACCTAGTTTTCATCTTTCCTTTCTGTAAYGAAATCAGAGGAAGAAAAGCACTGAACAGAGTTTTAGGTACAAGAYAGTTACATTAAAAAAGGATAGCTGTTTGCGGAGTTTAGCTCAGTGTGTGCCTAGGGGAGCCTGCATTTACCTAGTGTTGGTGGACATATCTCTTTCTGAACTAGATCACTCACTGAAAAGGAGGTGTTTGGATTTTTTKGGGGAGGGTGGTTTGTGGWTGATTTTTTCTTTTTATTCTTTTAGTTCCAATGATATGTGAAGATTTCTTCCAGCATTAGACCTTCTGTCTGAAGTTAGGTCTGATAAAGCAAAGATCTGAAAGACTCACTAAGACAATATCTTTAATTTTTTCTTCTTTTTTCATAATAATAGTGCTATTATTTCGCCATCATAACAACATCCAAAGAATGGGCTAATGCACAAAAAATGGCTGAAATGAAATAAATTCAAATATGTTTTGTCAATTTATATTTTTCTGTCATTCCACTAATTGGGAATAAATACCACTGAAATCAGAGCTTTCTGCATCTAGGTACCCAAGGGTAAGTGCTGACCTATTATTGCTGTTTAAGGTGTGGTTAATTAATTGTGATAAAGATTAATTAATCTCTACCCTTMTCTCTCTTTGAAAAGAATCTTTATGATGAGACCATGCCACCTACTAATACATATCAAACTTATAAATGTAGAAAGAGTGAAGGGGGAAAGGCAGAGGAGGATTTMAAGAACATCATCTTAAAAAAATGAACTGACCTAAAATAAAAACAAATTCTACTTTRCAGTGATCCATTGATTTATCTGGCACTTTTAGAATGAAGCGTGCCTGGAACATGACTAATAGCCATAATAGCATATATATCTACAAGCTGTGATCCAGTCTTACAATGCTGTGTTCAGAAAAATCWTATTGCTGGCAGTAGTGTCTCACTTCAAAAGAAGTTGAAGGTACTAGCCATTTAAGTATTTAAGTGGAGGCTGCTTGCCTAGACTCAGATGACTGAGGCAAAGCTTCCCCTCTATTGTTTAAGCTCTTTGCAATCCTAGAAGTCCTAGAAATATATTCTAGGAGACATAAAAAGAGCATGGCAAATAGAATGAATAATTGCACCAGTAGTWGTGTTAATTACAGAATCAAAGATGGCAGGAAGACAGACTTGGCTCAAAGAGATKACAGAAAGAAGAAAATGCAAAATCAAAACTAGAATTAAAAGGAAAAAGAATACACACACAAAAACAGCAACACAGCAAACCAACAAAACCCCACAAAACAAACAAACCCCCAAACTTCCCAAATCGATAAATGTTCCTTATCATGCCTTAAATAGATTTGTTCCCAAATATACACTTGAAACCTGACCACCATGGTGTGACCTGTCACTAGAATACAGTTTCTGGAAAAAGTAGCCCAACTCCATGCACTTGAATATTTAGACCAGTAAAAATGGGGTTTTTTCCTATGCATGACAATTATGACCATATGTTTTTCATATATACTTATACAACACTTTGGAAATCTTCCAGGCTCAAAAGCTGCAATAAAAAAAACACCAAATCCACATTCACATCCCTCTCCCCCAAAAATCCCCCAAACAAACCGAAAACCCAATCCCAAACTTTTGGAAATAAAATGTGAAAAATAATGCCAAGTAATTTTAATTTTTTTTAATAATTATTATTTTGCATCTTTTAGTTTTAACCCATTATTTAATAAACAATAGGGAAGAATCACTTGAACAATTTTGAAACTCTATTGTAATTAAATAGTTTAAACAACCTGTGATTTCTCAAACTCTGATATTTGYTGCTACTTGGAGCTACCTGAATCAGCCTATGGCACTTCAGGCTTGAGAAGAAAGTAAAAGTCTTAACCAACAGTAATTTAAATATAGTCTCAGTGAAAAATAAATAATTCTGTTCAGAATATGGTACACATTTTTGAGCCCATGTTATACAGTAGTGATATCTCWTTAATATCAAATAAACAACAATGAAAATTCTACATAAAAAAAAATACTCAAACATGAAATTTCAGGAATTTGTATTTTAAAAAACACTTTCAAAGATTAATATATTTTAAACTGTTGAATTAAGTTGACTAAAAAAACGTAATTAGAACCTATAATTATAATTTAAATTTCCCGGGTAGCTCAGTACTGTCTTTGGTATTTTATTTTTGTGTCTCCTGTGCAGCTGAGCAGCARGGTGCCAGGGCTCAGTGATGGCTGCTTCCAGGGAAACACACCGTGGGACCTCAGGGTCTGTCCCCCCACCCCAGCCAGGAGCAGGCAGCTGGGGGCACTGGGGTAACCCCAGCCCAGGACTCAGGCACCTCCTTGGAGAGGCAGATGTGCAAGTCAGGCAAGGACATGAGTTCAGCAGGGCCCATGGGTGAGGCAGGGGGACTGTCAGGGAGTCTTTAACCTCAGCCCATGTGAGGGGAGTCCTGGGCTGGGCAGGGACAGGTAGACCGGGCAGTACTTTCAGTAGCTGGACAGGGAATTAACAAAGCCATCRTACTGCAAATGAATTAATAAACTTYGTGMCTTTGAGAATTTTGATYATAGAACTTTTTATCCTTCTCTAAAACAAAAARTTTGCACATTAAGAAAGAATGGATATTCTAAACAGGCATTTGTCCAAAGCCGCCAAGAAACTCTACAAAAGTGGGACACAGATGTGCTGCCAGATGCTGCAAGGCCTTCTTGTTTGTCAAAAGGARAACGTTTCCATGTTCAGTATGCTCACATTTTTTGCATAGTCAGAAGGTGAATGAAAGAAAAATATCAGGAAYCCCAAAAAGTCTTTCTGATTCACATATACAGTGTATATTCCAAGTCTTATTTCTAGTTGTTCTAAGGGGAAGAATGGGCAGTTCTTCTATAGACCCAAAATCCCACAGGGTAGAGTAGCTGACATTTATGAATTCTCCAGTCATGTGTAAAAACAAATATTTAAAAATTACTTTTGTATACATCCTTGCAATAAGTAGACTGCACTCCCCTGGTCTCTGCTCTCTGAATAACATCAGCAGATCAAAGCGTTCATGCCACCCATTCAATCCAGAGCCCGTGATCTTTCCCTAAGATCAGATTTCTATTTTTATTAACTCTTATTAAAAGCATTAAACAGATTTGTTGTGTACTTCACAAACATATAAATTTCATTACCAGAATACATTAAACAAACTTTCTTAACTGTTCATATCGGGTTATTATACCTTCTTTGTGGAAAATCAATTTGCATTTTAATCTTTTYGGGATGAATTCCGCTTTTTGGTTGCTCAAGAAATGTTTTTGATTTCATGTTCAATTACTGAACWTGGTAAAAATATCTCAGGATGAAGTCTTTTGTCATGTGCATTTGCCACATAAGAATACTTCCTTTATTACAGATTGTAGAGATGCAGGCTTTGTTAATTGTTTGTGCACAGTGTCAGACATATGTCATTAATTCACAAAATAAAGATAATAGTCTGCTGTTGAATAACAATGCATCTATTTGTTAAGAGATATAAACCAGAAATAGCTCTTTAAGCCCATTTAAAATAATTTTAACTGATATAATTATATTTCTATGCATCTCTTTCAAGTTGTAGTGGTTCTGCACTACAAAACATTAGCATTTGACTGTGTGCAGGATGACATTTAAAATTAACTTTTTATTCTCTTAATTGGCTTCATTTTTCTTTTGGTAAGATGAATTCCCATCACTTAATTACTTCAAGTGYACCAGCTGCAAAAACACTTGACTTTACCAGAGAGCCCAAAAAAGTAATCCAGACAGATATGCTATTTAGGAAGGAAAGAAAATCCTCTTTATGTATAATTTTGGTAATTTTTTTTTTCAATAGAAAATTACTCAAAAAAGAAAAGCATTATTCTTAAAGCACTACAATATAATTAAGTTCCCAAATTCAATATACACAGAATATTGCTTCAATCTAATGAAATTTAGCTTTTGGCATCTAAATAATAATATATTGCTCATAAACTGGAGAAAAGGTACATAAATCTATTCCTCATCTACTCCCGAATGCTTGATTTCAGACTGGAAAACAAATCAACAAAACTACATTCAACTTTCTTTTCTAGAGCTACGCAGTTCCAGTTGTGTAAATTGTATCTGAAAGATCTCTTCTTTGGATACTGTTTGCTAATTTTAAACAAATTGTCTCTACAATTTTTCTCTTTCACTGTTGCTCTGACAAATTCTTTTATGAAAACTCTGCATGTATGAATGTGGCACAGTACCCAAAAAGGGGACAAAAAGCTGTAGCCAAGATCATGGGAAAYAAGTGCTCTGTGTAAAAAAACCCCAGAGCATTTTCAATCAGTAGAGACTGGTAAATTAATTGTTAGAAATATAAGGTTATTAAAAAACATATTGAACTTTTCATGCCAAATAGGAAATTTTAACCATCTGACAGGAGCAACAGTTAATGGACTGTGTAATTAACCATAATTAAATCACCAGATGGATCAATATCCCACAGCTCTGCTTGCAGAATGGGTGCTTGGACTACAGACCAACTGCAGTGACAGTATACTCTCCATATGTCCTGATATCCTAGTATCTTGATCTTTCCTACTGAGATATGAATTTGGGTGCACCTACTCTTTACATACAGTTAATTTTCTTTGAAAAAAAATCGGAATATGAAGAGCAGATGGAAAATAATTCTGCCTACTCCTAACCTGAACTCATATACTTGTAATAMTTCTAAGATAAACAGGTTCAGTGTGTTTTAAAGTATTACTCTGCAATGTAGGTGCTTCCTTTCTTCATCCTCTCCTCATTCAAGAAACCCAAGAAAGTTAATCATACTTTTACTTTCTACCAGTGAYAAATGAAAACTTCAAGTGTATAATTTCACAGCTTTCAGACAAATTATATTAAATGGAGTGGTGGTGGCAAGCCAAGAAAGCATCTTGGAGAATAAGATGATTTGTGCAGTCTATTGGACAGTCAAGACTTATATTTGTATTCTAAACTGGTATGGGGCATGTGCAAAAAAAACCACATCTCCAAAAAAACTGCATTCATGGCACAAGGTGACAGAGGACTACTAGTAGTATCYTATTTCAAATAAACCATGCAAACATCCACATGACATGATTATCTGATCTGTGTTTAGGACAAAGAGTCAAGCTGGGTAATGATGTTATGCCCACTTATATGGGCACAAATGCTGTAATAAATTACATCCTGTCAGTGAAAATGTGCATACTTATGGTAAATCACCCTACAGTAATTACTGAGTGGTATTTTACAACTCTTACTCTAAATGATCTGTTTTACCTCTGAGTGCAGTATGTCGATGCTGAGYAAGTGATTACTGTAGGGTATTACACTGGTAGTGTTCCATTTTATTTAGRAAGCACTTTGTGATCCACTAGCATAAAACACAAAATGTTATCAAATACATAGATGTTTCTTACAAAATGAAATAAGGGCATGAATTACGTATTGTGCAATTCCTGTCAGTTTATGAGAAAGCTTTAGGACAAAAACACCTCTGAATAGTAGATGGCTATATAAGGCACAACAAAATAAACTCAGTGCTACTGTGTGCAGTGGAAGATTTCCCTTGAGTGAAATATCTTCAGAAAAAARGGACAAAAAGCAACCAACCAACTAATCAAAAAAACTCAACAGGTTTTCTTTGGGACAAAAAAATTACTTGAAAAGAGAGTAAATGAAAATTTGAATGTATCAAAAGCAGTCTAACAGAAGTCTGGCAGACAAAAATCTAAATTATGCAGCAGAGGAGACTTACTTTTAGCTGTACATAAAAAGGGAAAACAAAACACTCCCCAAAGWCTCTAAAATAGCTGAGAATTGATACACTTTAGAACTGACAGCACTCTGTTTTGAATTAAGGAAGAACATGATACTGCAAGCAGTACTTCATAATCCTCTTCAATTAGAGACACTATGGAGACAGTTGTGAGAGTCATAGACACACATTATTTGGTTCCTCTCGTAGTTAGCTGTTTCAAGATATTCAGTTCTACCCTTGTAAAGTCAGTGAGAGTTGCCCCTGACTACCATTGCAGCAGCATGAGGAGTAGAGATCACAGRATCACTGAGTCATTTAGGTTGACAAAGACCTCTGGAATCATTAAGTCCAACCTTTTACTGACCACCACTTTGCAAACTAGACATGGCAATAAGGGACCCATTTTTCAGGGATGGAGACTCCACCACCTTCCTGGGCCATACATTTCAATGTTTAGCAACACATTCCGAGAATAAATTCCTCCCAATATCCAGCCTGAACCTCCCCTGGCATAGCTYGAGGCCATTTCCTCTTGTCYTGTCACTSGTTGCTTGGAAGAAGAGACCAACCTGCTTGCATCTCCTCTCAGGGAGCTGCAGAGGGTGGTAACCTCTCCCCTAAGCCTGCTTTTCTCCAGGCAAAACAACCCCAGTTTCCTGTTGGGGAGATAATGCATCTGATCCTGCTACAATGAATAATGAAGTGGTGAGTAATGAAGTGGTTTCAAGAAAGTTTAAATATGATTTTTAAGGCCACATTACTTCTTTGATGTCTTATCTTGCTGTTTTCCAATGGGAAAAAAATTAGATTATAGAGTGAATCTCAATCTTCATGGAAATTTCAGATATCATTCCTTTTTCTCCTAATACATAGATAATTCTAAAAAAACTGAGGGATAGCCAAAGCCATGTGAGGTGCTCTCATAGAAATAAAGGTACCTCAACATTTTCTAAGAAAGTAATTTACATTACAATAAATCCATGATCATCCACACTRATAATAACAACTATAAAATCACAAATCTCCCTATTCTTTCACTTATTATTCTACATATGATATTTTATAARTACACAGATAAATTTCKAATTWMAAAAAMCAARCCTAWATATATTTAATTCTGAGCCATAGCCACTGCTTCCCACAACAACASTAAGAATGCTCAAGGATCATTATGTCTGTAAAAGGCTTTTGTTTGGCTATTTTAGCTATTTTGTATTTCTCCCATATGCTGCAGTAATCTCCACTGAATCAACATGTCCTCCTTACCCAAGCTCGTGCTTTTCTCATCTTCATGCTTTAAAGAAAATTATCTATGAACAGCTGCTCCCACAATACTTCAGTAACAGGACTCTGAAACAAACTACTACTTTTGTGCACTCAGTGTGTCAGGCAAAAAGCCTAAAAAGGGGGGGGGGGGAAGCAAAAATTCTGTCAATTCTGAAATTGCTTTTACAATATTTTATATCTATTTTGATATAAATGCTGCAGCATGAAAAATGGAGCAGACTTGGAAAGGAAATCCTACACTTTAAAAAGTATTATTTAATGACTAGTATTGTCACCAAAAGTTATATTGTATCCAACAGTATCACCAAGTTATTGAATATTTAGAAGACATATGAAGTATACCTCTCTGCCTTTCACATTGTCTGCCTCTGAAGGGGACATTTAACATGCAGGCCTTTCATTCCCTTCAGCATTGTTGAGAATGAGTAAAAAGTGAGTGTCTAAGGAAGATGACATCGAGTATGAATTCTAGATACAACTGCAACTGATATGAAATGACATGGAATCTGAAGCCTGTTCATATAGCTCTCTTGCTTTCTTGAGTAATGTTTCAGGCAAAAAGAATGTTGCAACAGTGTTCAGAGATTTCAAATCATAACTATWTTTATTAGAACTGAAAATCAGAAAAATTAGACAAATAACTATATCTTTTTTTCTCTTCTCTGGAATTCTGAAACACTACATCTTATCATGTTGATAGRACTAGCTATCCTTGTCCTAACATTATTTTGAAGAAAGAAAGTTATCTATAGCAGAATTTTTTCACCTCAAATGCTTCTTGGGTTTCATTTTCACTTTCTTTTTGATGATGTTTTGATCAATTAATCTTTTCTACTTTTTTCTGCAGAGGGAAATATAACCAGTGTTTTCTCTGAAGCATGCAGTTACATCATRTAACAGTACTGAATTCCAATCCAGCACTTTAAGCATTATGTGTCTCTCTCTTTAATGTCTCATAAAGAGAAAAATATTTGGCCTGATAGCAAATAGATTCATTCCGGACTATCAAGGCACCTGTGTGTTTCAGCCATTCAATACACTTCAATAAGTCTTTTCCAGAATACCTGGCAATGCTTTGAGAAAAATTGAATGATAATCACATGTATGTGTACTATGGATTCATCCATACCCATCATCAAGATAGAATAATTAGTTACAGTCATATTTGACCTCRGCTTAGAATCACCGATTTTATCTGGGGAATCACAATCATAAGTTTTCATAAGGTTAACAAATTATAGTGTTGAATTAAAATATAARATTCAGTTCATCAAAGTCATGCTGTAATGCATATATATAAAGGGGGAAATGYTAGGTAAAGAAAGAGGAAGAAAAGAAAAAATTAATTTATTGCTGAGTCATTGGCTTTAAAGACTGTGAAAAATGGCATCAAATCTACCAAAGAGGTGAAAGAAAGACAGCAAGAGATTCTCCAAATAAAGTAAAATGGAAGTAATTTTTAGAWGAGAAAGACAGATCCTGCAGGGTACTCTTGAAGTTGTTCAAAAAATCAGAATGGTTAAAAAAGCTAACATCCTTCAGCRTATGGATTTATTTTAGAGAAATGTAGCCTGAGAGACAGGGTGCTCATAGAGAATCAATAACAGAAAAAGGCTCCACAAAAGGTCTGATAAAGGAAGTTTTTATGTTTGACTCTTTCCTTGATTACACAAAGATAAAGCAAGAAATGAGGAATAGGAATCCTCAATATTTTGCAAAATCTTTATCAGTCACTTAATCTTCAGAAGAAAATAAATATAAWACTTAGATATAGGGAAGTGCTGTGRTTTAGGAATGGTSTTCCTAAATCTWGKTCTCCCACCAAGGCCTCTCAAACACTGCAGCTCGCTSACTCCCTCTCACCCCACTTTTCCCTTCTCCACCCCCTCTTCCACCCTCCTGCAYCCCTGAATGTGGCTGGAGAAGAGCATTTCTGGCACAAAAGGCAAAGATCACAGGTCTTTGAGATAGGAGCAATTTACTGAAAACAGCAATGACATAAGAAAACAAACAGTAACAGCAGCAAGATTATTAACAGAAGTATGCAAAAAGAGAGAACAGGTTCCACCCCACCCCTCGCCACTGTCAGGTTTTGCTACCCCAGAAAGGCRTATCTCTCCTTCTCAGAAGTAAGAAAGTCCATCTTCCCCACCTCTGGCAATGATGCAATGTGGTATTGAATAACRAAAAGTCTTGGGAATGCTCCCTCCCACTGATCTGGGTCAGAACCAGGACTGGAAGTAAATTTTAAATTCCTAGTTTAGGGAAAACTGTAAATGTTAAAGTAATCAGCTCTGATTTAGAGTGATGTTATRTTTAATTACAAGTAGTACACAGTTCAATCATGTTCTGAACAGTTTTCCATTATTCTGTCAAGTTTGCACAATCACAGATATGATCTTGCAATTTTAGATAATGAAAGACAACAACAATGCATGTCTGGAGAAAAAGACAAGGTTGGTACTTGATGGATATTAGACACAGACAAAATGAAAAWTAGATCAAACTTTTAAATAGGAGTCTGCTTAGCTAATTTTCCTGATCCAAAGAATTTCTTTTTTATATGCAAAATAAAAACTTGTAATTTTCAATTCATTTACTTTTTCAGGAGGATGGCATATCGTGGATTTGATTTGCTAGTAATGGAATTCCACTGACCTTTATCCCAGGCAAGGAAGAGTATATAGGACTGTCAGAGAGCTGATGCACCATTTTCATTATGGAAGATAMCCCTCACTACCATTTTTCATTTCCATTTAATATTTTGAAATACTAAGGTATTTAAACCCACATAGTAAGGTATTTGATTTATTGTTGCTAGCCAGTTCATAAAGAGACATTCAGAATTTTTTTGCCATTCTCTTATCTAATCTAATCTAATCTATTAATTATACTTTCCTTGAAAAGTAGGACTAGACTGAAAAAACCTAAGACAAAACAAGAAAACAGCAATAACAACCAAAAATCATCACTGAAATCCCCAAACACAAAAAGAAAACCACTCAGAAATTTTCTTTAAGACAAACTGCATTATATAATAGAAGGATTACCTATAGTGCTAATACAATAAAATGTCACCATCTTCATGAGATTGAACAAGAGTAAGCAATTATTTGAGTCAAGTAACACCAAAAAGCACTTACTACCACCTCTAAATTCTCTTCAGCGTCTTTGTGTATTTATTCTAACTCCTCCAGATATGAAGTGTAAAAGAATTTTTTCTGCCCAAATAGTAAGTTTTGTCTGCTACTTACCCATTTGGAAGGCAAAGCTCTTTACAGAGAGGCCCACTGGAAACATGAAAACTATAAACAGTAGTAGTACYTGTAAGAAGAAAGGGCTGCATATCAATTCCAAAAGGAGGAAAAGCAATGTGCCTTTTCTCTGATGTTCCAACATGAAATAGCAAGGGATATTAGGGAATCAGATTAATTTTCTGGTCTCATTCTAAATAATCTTATGTTAGAGGTAGKAAAAGTACTCTACAAACTTAATAACTTTTTTTATATCCTTTCTTATTTCTTTCAGAAATTACATAATTGCACTAGGCAATCTCATATTGTCTTATACTTTACAAACCTGGAATATAACACAGTGTAGTGGGATGTACTTTTAATCAATTGGAACAACTGCATCCAAATCAYTGCACTGATAATTTCTAGTATCCAGCACACAAGTTAATTTAGTTTTAATAGATTAAAAAAAACATTGTTCAGTACTTTTTTTACATCAAAATACATCTAGATATAGAAAATACTGACATTTCATCTAAAACTTTTAAATTAAAATTATTTTTACACAGAAGAGTTTTGCTGAAATGTATTYAAAAGTAACACATTTTTGTCTCTGGGTAATAACCTGGAATAAAGAAAATAATAATTAATACAGTAGTAAGCTAATATGAAGAATGGGCATTTGCCAGAGGATAAATTAGGCTTTAAGTGGGAGACCATTTCTGAGACACATGTCATAAAGCATAGATGTAGAAAGACAGCTC
The DNA here is from genome assembly GCA_902810485.1 of Alauda arvensis. Lineage (NCBI taxonomy): Eukaryota > Metazoa > Chordata > Aves > Passeriformes > Alaudidae > Alauda > Alauda arvensis. Next base: position 249,971 of record CADDXX010000543.1, read on the forward strand.
ATCAAAAGTGAAGGAAGTGAAACAGAATGACAAGAGTCTATAACATTTTTTACCATAAATTATTTATAAAACTTATTATATAATAAAGCTGAAAGACTAATCAGGCTGCTGATGTACCACCCTTAACTGAATAAAGTTAAGGTTACTTTTATTTTTCTCTGTTGTTTGTCATTTACTAGCACAATTAATAATTTCTTTCAAATGAATTTGCACTCTTCAAAGCTACAAAATTWTTTCTCAAAAAAATTTCAAAGATCCTCCTTTAAAAACTAATATGCTATTGATTTGAAATTATGAAGTAACAGTATTACTTTTTCCATTAGCTCYTACTTTTTCCATAAACTCTCAGCACTGTTCTTTTTAGATCCCATTTTGTTTTCTATTTACACATCTTACATGTACTTACTCAGATTCAGTCATGACAATAAAAAGGATAGTACTCCATTCAAAAAGGAACAATATATATAGGCTGTCTGAAGACATYAGATAGTTTTTTAAGCCTAATAAGGTATTCTGCCTCTAACCCATCTATTTTTTTCTGTCCTCCCCTGCCATCCCACTCCTTAAAGGAAACAGAAATATCAAAAAACCAATGAGTCAGTTCATAGCTATTTTGGGAGATAAGATGAAAAAAATAAATTGCTTTATGTTAAATAATTGAACTRGAATTCACAATATTTGAGTGTAATCCTTGCTTTAGTAAGCCATCCATAAACTTCCAGCATGACAAAGCACTTCTCTATGCTCCAGCCATCTTCCTTCACCAATTTTAGGTCATTYAGGAAAGACTTCCTTGTAAACAGACAAAACTGAATTTTCCAAAGACCCATTGTAATAACCAATACAAATTCTTTTACTTGTGAGATATGAAAGCAACACCTGAGTGACAGGGAATGTTTGAGTATCAAGAACAAGATGAAGGGAAGAGAAACAGAAATTGAACATCACCTAACATTACAACACTCTTGTCCCAATTAGTGTAAATCAATACATAACTCATTCCTAATTTAATTCTTTTAAACTGAAACAGCTCCAACCTGAATGACTTTATAATTATTTATAGGTAAAGACATAAATTTTACAGGTGGAGGAGAAAACTCATGTATGTATCCTACATTGATACTATAACCCTCAAAAACATTTAATGTGGAAACAAGGGAATATGATTTTCATGAGYCATCAAAAATTTACTACTAGTCTCTTTAAAGTTTCAAAGGCATAACTAATTTACACCATTTTTATGGTTAGTCCAGTTAAAATGATACTAACATTCATAGTCTAAATAATGTAAATAACTTAGACCAAATCTTATTATTAATACACTTAAAATGTATTATATATTAAATGTCTAGTTCTCCCTTTTGTCTGCTGGTGATCCCTACACTGTTCCCCAGTTCATCTCCTGGAGGAGTAATGTTAATCATGAAATTTATTTTCCTTTTCCAGGAAGACATATGCTTTTTATTCTGATGGTTTCTTCTCTTTTGTGGATCCACTTCAGACTATTTTTCTATCAYCTATAAATTTATGTAGTTAATGTATTTAAAAATAAAGAATATATTTCTATATTTTAGATACTCTTTCTTTTAATGACTTTAAACTCTGTTTTGTCCAGCTCCCAAATCTGCACCAYAATAGCTCACCACTCTTGAATTTTTCATAGCTTCAATCTTAAGTGTTCGGTTTTTTTATCAGCTCATACTTCTCTGCACCATGGAATTCTCTGTCTCACTTTTATTATCAGGGCCTCATATTTAATTCTCTACAGAAAAATTACTCCTTATTACTTCATAAAAAAATTATGGTTATGCCATAAAAAGATAAGCAAAAGCAATAAAAAAAAAAGTCAAAAAACTCTGGCTGCAGGCAAAGAAACTAAATAAAAATAAGAAAAAGAATTCAGTGCAAAAATCAGTGGCCTGTTGCTAGTAATGCAATGGATATATTGGTCTGCAGGCTATAGGCCTGATTAATATAGTAGGAATTACTTCAAAAAAGAATACCTCTCCCTCGTGCTTTCAAAAGAAAGAATTATCACTATATTTTTCAGAGGATTTGATCCTGATTTCATGCTTTAACATGATCCTAGAAAATGCTGTAGACTGAAATCTTTCAGGGAAATTAAGTAGAGGAGCAAATAGTACTTAAATCCTGACTGGTCTTAATGCAAGGTATATTCTGAGCCATCCAGCTCTGTCAAGATGTGGTATCAGTTGTCAAAAATCTTYACAGGAGAAGGGAAGGCTATGGTCTGTAGGTTCACCTCAAGGGCATAARGATTTTTTAGAGGAGGCAGATTTTTTGAATTTCAGTTGTGAACACTGTTGAAAATCCTGTAAAATCTGCACTGTAGGTCTGTATGAACAGAGATTAGAGAACTGTAAGAAAACAATGAAGAAGAGAAATACAAATGAGCAGCACCTAAAATAAAAAAAAAATGAAAAACTACAGAGATCACATTATTTTAAATATTTTGACAAAGCCAAGTATGATATTTTGATACACAAAAGGACATGTGCCATCTATTTCTCATCTCCAAGCCATGCTCACTGGGATATCATGTAATCAATAAAATAAAAGAAATTAGTATGAAATATATTGAAAAGAGCATTTTTTCCTCATCAGCTCTCATTAGCTCTAGAGATACAGGACTAGTGCTATTTATATGAATGTACTTCAATCAGAAGACTTCTCATCTTAATCTTGTCATATTCTTATTGTAGTCCTAGATTTGACATCATTATTTTGAGAGCAAAGCTATTGATGTTTAAATCTAAAGAAATAGTGACTGAGCTTAGAAACTGGTAAGTTTGGGAAAGATAACAGTCTAAAAGGTGTAGAAAATAATTATTTGGGGAAGATTTATCCAAAACTGTACACATAAAGATTTCTGCATTCTGAAATAAGACACAAAAAATATTAGGAATGGTAGAGAAAAAAATATGCAATATAATGTTTGCTACTTAAATAGTATTTCAATAAGCAAGCCAAATGAGAGACAARTGTGTTTCCATACTAATATGAAATATCTAAGGGAATAAGGTGTCTGAGGAAACAAGAAATCAGAAAACACAAACTGAAACGTCTTGCCCTAGATGAGCACAATAATAAAATAGATGCGCCAGAAAATTGTTGACTGCCACTGGGATGATAAATGCAAAGCTGAATGTGAGAGCCTAGTATGAAAAAATGAGAACTTCAGTTTAAAAAGATRGACATATTCAGAACAGAATTTTAATGGCCCAAAATACCAGTCTTAAATGACAATATACATTCAGGTAACTGTTGGAGAGTGTCTGACTAGGATAATGATACTGATTACCAGATTCTCAGACAAGACAGAGAGAACAGGCAATAAAGMTTTTCTGGATAGCATCAGCATCCTCCTATCAATTAGTCAAATGTCACTGTGGGAAATTAAASAGATAATATTTTAAGGGACTAAATCTATGTTTGTTCTAGGATCAGCTAATCAAGAAGACCCTCCAGTAAGGAAGTTATTACTGATTTGATGCGAAACGATGCTGTTCAAAATCCTATACAAGTATACAACTTCATAATTGTGATGATTCACTTAGATTCAACAKATCTACAGAGGAATAAAGGACAAAAAGAAACTTGTAAACAAAGTCAAAGGTAAGAAGAAATTTCAATAAAAGGTCGGATAAGAGACAGGAACAAGGAGCTAAGAATAATGTGTTCAGTTGTTCATCCAGCATTGACAGCAACCAGAGGTCTTCCACTTGGGTTTATGTAATTCAGCATAGATATGAATCATTAAAACAGGTTCTGTGAGGACAAAAACAAACTATGACTTTAACAGTACATACACCTCTGAGTCACTGGTCAATGATAYAGCAGGTGAAATTCAAGGTATATGGTGAAAAACAAAAATCCAAAACATTTTTTGCACTCATGTAAAAGCAGTATGACCTGAGTACAACCACTCAGGAGCAAAGTTCTTGAATGAATGTTAAAGACATGAAAATATAAGCTCAACTGCAGAACAAGTCAAAAATAGAAAATCAGTTGTTAAGAAGCATKGAGAAAGAAAGCAGAGGACAGAGAAGAAAATGTCATTATGCCACTATTTAAATACATGGCTTACCCTCAGCCACCAGCACTGTTCTTCAGGGGTCGATGCTAGGTCTGATRCTGTTTGACAGCACGGCTGATCTCCATGGTGAAAAAATGCAGACACTCAGATTTACAGATAAAATATCAAACCAGGAAGAGTAGTTAATATTTTAGAGTCTGCTATTCAGAGRGATTTCATCAAGTTGGGGAAATAGAATGACATCTGAAGTTCAAAAATGGCAAATGCAGAGCCTAATTAGTACAGATTAATGAAGGCTGGGGCCTGACTGGCTGGGGAGCAGCTTTACAGAGAAGGAAAGAAGGGCTCTTGAACAAGCTGAGCATGAGGCAGCTGTGTGTCCTTGCTTGTAACAGTAAAATGAAGGGGAGAGAAAAATGCAGTTATGTTCCTTTAAAGGCTGTAGCTATTCCTGTTCAATGTAAGGTGAAACTGTTATTAAAGGAATATCATAGTCCTAATTTTGCATGTCTTTTCTTCACAAGTGGAAAGTTAACAAACTGCAATTGATAAAATTACTGAGTTGCTCAGGGGAAAGAGCCAGAACAACTCACTTTTAAGGAGTCTAAGCTGCTTTGAAGGAATAACAAACAACAGCCATGGATTATTTCACCTCAAGCACTTTTTAAAGAAGTGGGAAAATGAGAGCTGATTTTTCTCCAAGCTTATTAAAAAGTGTGCATAAACTAATGTTATCACAATTGCCTAAAGAATTTCTRTGTGACTAGCAATGATATTTACAAAATATAAATTAGAATGTCTATTCCATTTACTATGTAGAAGCAMATAGTGAGGGCTCAGCAACATCATCCCGGAACATTTACTATGATCTTTTCCATTTGTGTGTTACTGCTGAAATCTTTCTTAAACATAAGCAGAACTTATATATTGGAAGAATATATCTGTGTGTTTTGACTGAGATTAAATCCTCATCACAGGTATTCTAGAAAATGTTTGGACTGAAAAAGGGAAGGTCATCTCTATTGAAACACTCACATGTACAAGAGAAAATAATCTACCTGCAGTAAGTAAATCTATTGCATATCTTAGTAACTGAAACCACCTAAATTCCAGACTGGCTAGTTTTAGTGAACGAAGATAAAAAATCCTTGTGGTGGTGCATCCTGTATCCTTCTCCCTGCCATTTCTCTGCATATGCTTCATCTGTGTACTAGGCTATAGAGTGAACTKCCAGTGAATTCTAATAAATCACACTTTSAGAAGTTTTTATTAAAACCTGATTTTTGCCAATACCTTTGACAGTGATTAATTGGCCACATCACTCATTCTCAACAAGCCATTATRGACATTGAAAATATAAGGAGCTCTAAATATATATATAATAAGTATAAATGAAATAAAAATTATGTTGTTTTCATCATTGCTATATCAAAAACCTAAAGTATTTAGAAAGTACAGGCAAATGTTAAGTTTCACATGTTTCTCAGTATCTGAAACATGAAAAAACAAACTGGTGATATGCCCTAAAGTAAGGTGAAAATTGCTTTTCAAGATGCAGACTCTTTTTGTATTGAATAATAGGTGGAAGTATATGTGATGCTTGTTGAATTATAAGAAATCAGATTATTTGTAAATCTTTAAAAAGTAGAAATAAAAAGAATTATTGACTTTGAGGAAAAACTAGTGAAACCATATATCCTTAGGGTTAAAGTTATCGYAAGACTGTAAATAACGTATTTGCATTCAAGATTACTGAAAAAGAAATAGAAGTTACAGAGTACAGTTCACCAGGATTATTATTTTTCTACTAGATACTGCATAATTATGTGTAGTTAAAAACATATGACATGTAAGAAGTCACTTGATCAAAATTAAATTGAGGTCAAGAAGAACTGTCTGACTGCTAAACAGATAATTGCTGACATTTTCATTTCTTGAGAACAGGTCATGAGCAGAAACTGAAATTAACAAAGAGAAAAATAYTAAACAGAATCTGGTTAACCTGAAGTTGCACTTTATTTGGCTTAGTAAGAGAAAGTGCCTCAYGTCATATTTTTGAGGACACAAAAATGACTAAACTGTGATCTGAAAAAAATCATAAAGATGCTAAGGCTGATAAATATGTCAGAGTCAAAGAACCTTAAGGATAATGCTGGACTTCCTTAATCACTTCTGAAAAAAGAATATGAGCTTCTGAGCCAACTAATTTAAAGTCATCATACGGGAACATACAGAAATACAAGAAAAAGCTTTTGAAGAAGTAAAGAGAATAATTTCAAATTCTCCATTAATGAAATTTTGTAACCCAAAGGAAAGTCTAGTCTTAGAAAATGACACATTAGAGAGTAGTGAGGGAACCACATTAATGCAGAGAGAATGTCTAAAAGCACTTATGAGCTGTTGTTTCTTAGTTAACGAATGAGAAAGAATTAGCRCTAGACCTTTACAAAACTAGAATCTAGAATCTTTCACAAGCTCTGTCAGAACAAAAAAAAGCTGTACAGTGTCATGTCCCCTCAACTTTGCTTATGTTTTAAGTGCCTGAAACCATTAATTTAAATGGAGAATGGAAAATTGGTTCATCAGCATGCACATYTAACAGGGTCTGGCACAGTTAGGATCTCCTGCAATGCTTTGCCAAACCCTATGACAATGCAATTGTCAGACCCATTCCTTCCATACAGTTAGCRTCCCCTATAATCAGAAACTAAACCTGAAAAGCCATATTGCATTTTTCTCATCAGAATAATGTCACCTTTTCTCTTGAGGGCCTTTTCAGTTCCTATATACTYTTCCACCCAAAACTCTCTGTACTCCAAAAAAGCCGTGTCAAGCACACCAAATATGAATACTCACACTTTCAATACAATTGCATTTCCAGAGTTAGGTTGAACTTTAGCACATTTCACTTTTAAATGCTTGAAGGCAGKCTGCCTCATGGGACAGCTGCTCTCTGGGGCTTGGGAGAGCAGGGACTGCCCAAGTCAGCAAAGCAGGGCAGGACKTGGCATCCCAGCCATTCCCACCATCTCAGCCAGGGACAAGGCAGCTGGGGGACACTGAGRYTGCCCCAGCCCTGGGACTGTCCTTGGGCACAGGATGGACCTAGGCAGGGATGTCAGCCCACATGCAGGGGTCARGAACAGGCCCTGTGAGGGAAACCAGGGTCAGACATGGTCCTAGACTGAAGGGTGTTTGCAGGCGGATTAGGTTTGTTTATGCTCACTCAACAGCTGATCACAAACACAATAGATATTCCTKAACAAAAGCTTTTCTCCACACCCAAAAATAGCTTCTCTGGGTGTTCCTAARAAATCTCTCATCACTGGGAGATCAGAGGTAATAGCTGAGCACCTGGCTGCTGATTCGGTGGGAATCTGCCTAAATCTCAAATCTAACAGATGCTTTCACAATCCAATTAATAAGTCTCCAATTAACAAACAGGACCTGGTTAGTAGCCATGGTGAATATGGTGACTGAGTCACAGAGCAGCAGAAGAGTTTCCACTGTGTGACAACAAAACAGCAGAGATACAAGTATGGGTACACTGGTTGATTGGTGAGAACTCAGTCAAAGACAGATAGAATTTTAGTATTTTTGCAAGATAGAGAATAACTTAATTATAACATCTTCTAGGTAATGCATGTATACAAAAGATAGATATTCTGATTGTTTCCAAAGATTTTAGCYTTTTATGGACAGAATGAGTTTAATTAGTGGTGATACTTTCTTTTATTAAATTCAGAACAGTGTCATTTCAAATAGTTAAGATGGCAAAAGRAGGAGTAATTTAGTCTTTCAAAAATTCCAGGTAAAATTTTGCCTTTGTATAGCTATTGCTCAGGAAGATCACTCRGATCATAAAGGATTCAAATTCTGAGACCAAGCCAAAATACAAAATGGATTCAGTGTGTCTATAATCCTATTTGATTTTGTGTCTGGAATTGTTGCCCTTGGCAATTGCCCCAAAGATCCTTCCAGGAAGAAGTCTAAATCATCTTCTTCATTCAGAGACAGTCACCTGTGCTACGTAGTTATAAGCAAGCAAAAAACAACAACAACAAAAGGTGTGGCAGCCTGGTGTACAATGCCATGAGACACACATTTCACRGGAGTGGATACCTGCACTCTTAAAAAGCTGAGTTCATTTTTATCTGTATCTAAATGTGCCTTGTTGTCTGAKGTTTCCCTTCACCTGCAAAGCAGTGCAACGTTGTATTAGAGCTAAACATAGATTGCACCAGTCTTAAATAAAAATGAAGAAAGTTGGCAAGTCCGGTATTGAGGTTGATCTCAACTCCACGCCTGCACTGTGTTCCTGATTAGGTTCAGCCAAAGCTTTGTTTTCAGCAAATAATGTTCCAACCTCTGAATACTTAATACTGGCTGACATTATTTAACAAGAACCTTTTTGTTTCTTATTCAGTATTTWATCTAAAAGCAAGCAAGACATATGTAATGCCAAATGTCATGCAGGAAAAAAATGTTTAAACAGTTTATTTCTTCATTAATATTCATGAAATTACTTTGCAAAAACACAATTTTTTTTAAATGATTTTGTTATAATTTACCTAAGYACTAAACACATTGCAAAACAYATATATCTTTAAGCAGATAAGGATTTAAGAATAATTTTTTGGGAATATTCTCAGTAACCAAGGACAACCTCCCCTGAGAACTTTAAACATGAAAATAAAGCATAAGAACTGAGGAGAACTAAAAGGTTTTCCAGCTATTTAAAATTAGATGTCTTCTTTGTATTCCACCCCAAGAGRGTTTAAGCATTCAAAATCAGTAATTTTAAGTGCAGTAAGTAACTTCTASTACAGAAGTACATTGAAGTGGCAGAATGATATAAGCTAACAATAAGAATTAAACTGTTTCACCTAACCACTCAYAGTACTGTAGCCAAACTCAGCAGAAGCTGCTAAATCAATTTGAGCAGCTAGTACATATGGTGCCTTATTTTTCTATAGATACAATAATGACAGCACCACCCATACACAAGTCCTTTCRACTGCAGGGTAGGCACATTATTAGAGTTACAACCCACATACAAACATTCATCTGCTTACTAGTGACAACTGAGTTCTGATTATGTTTTATATCTGAACAAAAGACAAAGAACTGCAGGCATTGAATAGCTAACAGAATAATTCATTTTTCAGAAGAATATTGAATGTGACAAATAATAGGTTTCAAATGTACCTAAGACATATTTTTGCATATTCCCAAAGCTAGAAAATTCCACATGACATAATTTGTGGTTAACAACTCCTTGAGTCTGCCTGCAAGCACTTACGCTGTCATCTTTGAGCACAGTAAGAACAACTGAAAAATCAACAGAGTTGCTCAAGGTTTTCTGAGAAAATTACACGCTGGAGAAAATAGAMTGTGATTGTGCTTTAAAGTCCCAGCCACTCTCAACCAAAGGCCACAGAAACAAAAAATCCCCAATGCATTCAATGACTGTATCCAAACATCTGAAAAGAATCAGATGTAAGAATCTCTCCTTTATTATAACACTGATATTATTTCCAAATGTTTGTATAGCAATCTACACTTGGCGGAAACTCTGCATAATTGTCTTACTGTACTTGCAAAAAATTTCAAAGTTTGGCATCAAATCAAATTTTGGGAGGCCATTGTTTCCTTTCCACTGAATCTGATGGCTTACTGATATTCTATTAGACAGCAATACAAAATCAAAGCAACAGCTAGAAAATTAGAGAGGCACTTGTCAAAGGCTGTTAGTGTAGGGAAAATTAGTATAACAAATAGCTGTAAGAGCTGCTCTTTAAAATTACAACTTTCAATTCTCATTTAGCATTATAGATGAATTACCTTATTGAACATCTACCASACTTGCTGAGCACAGTGARGACAGATGAGCACCTGAAAACTTGGGCTGGAGTCTATGTGAGTGACAAATGTTGATTGGTTCTCTTAATCCTGAGCAGACTTATTGTTGTGTWCTTAAATATGCACATAAGTATCTAATTTTAAGCCTCAGGGTGAGGCTGAGTTAAATATGTTTCTGCTTGAAAATGACACTTTGTATATCAGTAATAATCCACAAAGTTGAGATCTTCAAGAGAAAAAAAAAAAAAAAGACCTGTTCATGCTGAATATATGAATATCTGCAGATCTGCTTTAGGACTAGAGCTTTCACATGAACAATATTCTACAGATGATGAAGTGATGCTTTGCCAACAGACACCAGATGGTTGTTAAATGACAGATGAGGGTCTACATTTGATRGAGTCAACAAACCAGGCTGTAACATATGTAAAACTAGTATTCCATAGGCCTGTTTCAGAGACTAGGAGCTCACAGGTGATTATAAAAGTTAGTTCAAAATCATTCTGTCTTCAAGATTTACTTTGCCTCAACATTTTCCTGGTTGAAACCATGTCTTTATCACTTAACTTGAAGTGGTAAATGCTAATAGCCTCACGTGTGATGAGACAGAGAAGTGGGTGGTTTGATTTGGAAAGTCTTTCTCTTTTTATCAAATGTTATCCTCTCAGTAAGTGAAAAGARGATCATCCTATTGACTCACATAGGAATTCTGTTTGATATTGCAAGAGATGATGACTGATCAGCATTTTCATGTAATTGGTAATCAGAATAAGGCACAGAATCACAATACTAGGGCATGTAGACTTAAAGCACAGTGTTGCCCTGATCTGCTGCTTCTTGGGTTGTTGGTAAAAGAAGAAACAGAAACAACATTTTCATTTTTATAGTATATATTTCTTGCAAGTATTTGTGGAAAGAAAAAAAAAATSAGTCTTCATTTTTATAGTCAAGGAACATTTTATCTAATTAACTTGCTTTAGTAGCAGGAAATACTGTCTTGGAAGATGTATTTTTATTTCTGCAAGGGRTAAATTCAGGTATTATTTAAAAGTTCTTGTGCAGAAATTAAGACCCAATAAGAAGTTGAAAAAGTGTCAAACAAGGATTTTCCCACCGTGAGAAGACATTTGGGTTATTTTTCCCTTTTCTTATCAATAGGAGATTATAAAAACTGTTTTCTTTCTCAGCATTCTGAATATGATTTGGTGTTTTAACTACTGCTGAAATCTTTATCTGAAAACCTGCCTGTGAAATTTTTTATTTCCAATTGCATYTTTCAGCTTTGCTCTGGGGTTTAAAATACCAGCTGAGGCACAAGTCAAAAATCTGTACATACAGACTGGTTTCTACTATTCCAGAGATTTATATCTGCATTCCTCTTCAACAGAAGATTAAGAAGGCTCTTAAAGATTACCTTGACCAAAGAAAGCACATGAGTAATTAATTGTTTCTGCCAGAACTCTGGTAAGTGAAGAGAACATTGTAATGACTGAAMAATATTGCAGAAAATATGAAAATCATATACTGGCTTTGACASTGGAACCCCCAGGCCTTTTCTGTTTTATTTTCAGATTGATTTAAAGTCCATTGAGTTTTGATTGACTTTTTTTATTGTGTAGTTTAGAAACAGGAGTGTGCAAGATTTGTTTGTATATGGTTATTAATATTGACTGGATTTTACACATGCATGTGAGTATGTGAATTTGATGTGGGATATGGCTTTAGAGGGCTTTTCATCTTTGTATTGATGTTGAGTTCTTTTAGGGCCTTTTTTTATAAAGTGCTCATGCATGAAAATATAATTTTTTGCTGTTCTTTCATTTATCCTTGATAGTATTTCCTACCTGTTCTGGGCCGAAGAAGCTTGGTACACTCCTGTAGGGARGACTGAATAATGATCCCAATTAATAATAGATAAGAAAGAGATGATAAAGAACGGCATCAGAACATGACATTGCCCTTATTCCTTAGACTACAAGGTGACCTCTCTGGACATCAAGTGAAAGCTCTCAAGGAATACAAGCCTGTAGATTTTGTGGGGTTTTTCTGCACTGTGTTAKTAAACTGGAACAGAACAAATTAGGATCTCAAGAACTGGAAGAGGCTGAGAATTTGGATAAGTATTGTATAGCTTTCTTTGTCACTGTCTGGGTCCTTTGTCATCATAGTTGTCATCACACCCTGGGGARTAGGTGGTGTCACCAGTGCCAGCAATTTAGGAACAATCAGTGTGTAAGGAAATGTCCTAAATTTTCATGCACCATTGCAAATGTAAAGATGAGTCATGTATGGCAAGGCCCAAGGGGAAACCTGGTTGGTAKGAATATCACAGCTGAGGATAAGGATTAGAATGCTTCTTGCTGTCATTATAAACACACATCAGCTAAGACTCATGCTAACACTTTTCCTTCTGGCTATATAATATAAAGTATGCACAGAACATTTAAATTCTATGTGTCTGTAAACATACATGTTCCAGATCTAACTTTCAATATGAGAGAAAATGTGGCATCAGATAAGGAAGCAAACAATCTGCGTATAGCAAAATTCTAGKAGAGTTCTGGGAGGCATGAAGAAAAGGATTTTGGGAAGAATGTCTACTACACTTTGRTAGAAACTGGGAAATCTTGGATCTTTATAGCAGTTTTCAGAGTRAATACTAAAGTCATGGGGAAAACCCACAAGAATATCTTACCACAGCACTGTGGACAACACTTCAGCACCAGCTGAAGTGCATGCTCAGTATCACCACAGTCAAGGAAGCTACACATCTATTCATTTCTGAAACTCTTCAACTTGTAGGTAAGTCCCAGTAAGTGATCTTACTCATAATTTGTCTCATAATGGCAACAAAAATATTTCTTAAATCGGTGGAGGTGGGTGACCTCAACTAATGAAGATCTATAAACATGTCCAACATTCCATAAGCAAGACAGAAGTATCTAAATATGTATTTCCTTTAATATTTWARAAAATATATATTYTTGTATTATTAGCATAAGCTTCYTAATTTCTTGATTTTTAAATRCAGAGTTTAGTGGAAAGTCAAAATTATGTTTTAATTTACTTTCAACTTGACATCTAAAAAGCTTTAATGTGACTTTGAAAATACACATAATTAAAAATGTGCCACTCACTGTGGTGAGTGATCATGCAGAGATCATGAAAAGTGASAAAACCACATTTAAAGAACGTGGAAGAAGGAAGGTTACACAGTCCTGTGCAGGAATGTGTCAGAAATGTGAAAAAGTCTTCACCTTAGCTCAAAGCTGAGTATATACAATCATGCTCTTTATTTACCCCTCTGTACTCCAGCTGAACACTCCCTCCATTTCCAGCTGCATTGCCTGAGCAAGGCAGGGAGCTGGGAACAYCACTGCTCTCCGTGCTCCTGGTTTATGTGTAATGCTGCATGCCAGGCAGAAAAAAGCTGATTTGCTAATGTGCTCCACCAAGAATAGAACACACCAAGGATAAATCAACTGCCTATAAATATTTAGATAAATGAAATATGCAACTGCCTTTTCAGATGGCCACAACCTCTATATAACCAAATATAACTGGATTTTGTATAAGTAAATATATTTTTCCTCTACTAAGCAGCATTGCTTTGAAACACAGCCAAACATGCAAACACCCATTTAAAGCGTGTACCCAAAGAATCCTCCAGGTATCTTTTAATGCTTCTRCATGGGAAAATTTGCCCCACACTCAATTTAACTGAACAGATTTTGCTGAAATTATGAAGATTAAATTTATGTTCAGAAAAATGTATATCCCATAGAAATTCTATCCTGAAATGTAGCAGAGTTCTTATCAGCTGAAGAAATGTCTTAGAATGGAAAGTGTCAGCAATTTCTCCCTGCTGTCCTTATCGTAAACACAATTAAGTAATGTTGCAGCTCTTGAAATGTTAGTGTTTGCAAAGTACAAGGGAGCATGTTGCAAGTACAAACCCTGATAGTCATCTCCCAACTACCACTGCTATCAGGTAGTTGCAGCATGAAACTGCAAATGGATTATTACACTTACAAGATACCACCCTAAGTCTGCAAGGCACAGCACAGATAAAACAGAAATAAAAACATTTTCTGGTTTGACAGCAAGTTTTTTAAGATATATCCTGTAATTTTCATGTCTTCCAGTTTAAGCAGAGGAGAACATAGGAAGGTATGTGTCTGCTATAATAAAAAGTTTTCTTTGTTCATGGTTGCTATTAGTTCATCCCTGATGATCTGAAGGAAAATTGAAGAGGGCAAACTCAGGCTGAACAGTACATCTCTCAAATCATGGTGTTCTGACTGGGAAATGTGACAAATTTTCTGAAAACTGCTTTTTTTTTTTCATTTTGTACTCATGAAAAGTGCCTTTGTTTAGCATTTTTCTGAGCACAGGTCATGATGTTTTAAGCTGTTAAAGTGTTTGGGTTTTTTCCCTTTATACCACTTATTCCKAACAAAAAACTACAGTCCCTGGGTGATAAATCATTGCATTTCCTTCCCAGAATATTTTGTAATGATGTGATAAATAATGCTTGTAAAGGCTACCCCATCTCAAAAAAACAAAACCAAAAACCTCACCGTGCATTCAATTTCTAAGGTGTTTCCCACTAGAACAGATACATGATACAATATATAATATATGATACAATATATTATATAAATATAATATGCATTGAATAGGGGTTTCATAGACTGCAACCTCTTTTGGAGGTTTAGATTTTTAATTAACATTTCCTGTTTGATTATACAGATAGCTCTATTGCTAATGCAAAAAAAATGCATGTTTTGCTTTTGTGTGTTTTATTTTCTTGGTTGGTTATTTTTTAGAAGCTTCAGTTTCTTACTTGCAGGTATGAACATCAGTTGCTCGGTTATAATGGCTAGTGCTGTAGTGACAGATCACAAGTTTATATCTCAGACTCAAGCAGGCATATTTACAACAGCACAAGTATTACATTAATTCATTAATACACAATACTCTAAATATTGTTTATTTTTAAAAACATGAAATAAATACAAAAAATAATTAAATTCYAGTTTTGAGGAAAAGAAGCTAACTTTCGGGAGACAAAATAAAACACTAATGTGTATAAAGTAAATACTAATGTAAAGAAGATATTTAGGAAAACACAAGTCTTAAAGAATASTGTTAAAATATGTAATAGCATTCCTTCGGAGCGTTATTTAATACATGTCACTTGCATTTTGTTAATTAGGGTATTGTCAAATAATTTATCTTGACATAATATGATTACTACAAWGCATTCCCCAAAAAATTAGATGAAACATTAAGTATTTAATTTAATTCATTAGTTTAATTAGCTGTTTAAAAAAATAACTCTGTATAATACATCTAATGAAATCAATAAATTAATAGACAAGAAGYACATGCACATTGGATTCATTACTATTCTCAATGTCTGAAATACTGATGTACTATAAATATTATCTGAATTCATTCACCAAAGTAAAATTATAACTGTTATAATATTAATTACAAACTTGATCACAAYCATTTTTAATTGAAATTTTCACCAATTTTATTAAATAACTCTTCCAGTTGCATTTGATTTGTTCTGCTGYAAACAAAATCTTCCCATTTATTTGGAGCAAACAGGAGACTCACAAATTACTTCAATAATTTTTGAAGTATTTCAGGAAAAAATTCTGTAGTAAGTTTTCAAGAGATCATTTAAAAAATAATTCTGAAAAATGTGTACTGTGATTTATTCTGTGAAAAATATATACAATAATTAAAAATTTTAACCAATATGTAACTTAAGTATTTGTATTTTTTCCTTGTCAGAAATAGAAGCATTCGAGTAGAATTCTGATCTAAAGATTTTTGTGACAAACACTGGTGTGACAGAATTATTCAGTGCATGGCATAGTCTTCTAATATACTGGAGTATGCASCTCCACTTGAATTCCACTTTTAGAATTTTTTTATTATTTTGTAACCAAAGTCAAAACACAGAGACTATTATCTAAGATTTCTTAGAGTTTTGGTTTTTTTTTCCCAAGGAAGAGAATGGTGTAAATGTCCCTCTCTAAAACTTCTTGTAATATTTCTTGCTTTGATCAATTTCACTTTAACATTTTTTAGACTGTACTGTTTCTTAAAGTCTTGCAGAGAATCCTGTTCTACTAATTCCAAGTACATTTCTAGTAAATTCCAAATAACCTTTTACTCTCTTGCTGATTCAATGTCTGATCAATTTTATAGACAAGTTTAAGGASTTAATGGAAGATTATTTTGATGTTCTGTAGAGCTGGAGGGAAAGAAAACAGATCTGCAGAAGTATATGGCTTTGATGTAGGTTGCAGGTGTTCAAATAACACTTCAGAACTCAGCACAAGAGACTAATTCAGTGTTTAGAAGACTTTGAGGAAGACCTCAGAGACCAGTTCTTGTAATTATCTTACTCTATTTTTATGGCAATATGAAATACATAGGTATGAGTTGGGAACTTCTTCTAAAAATTAAAACTATTTACCTGGACAGCTTCTAAATAATTGATTGAGGGATCAAAATATTAGCAAATATAATCTTCTAAAGAGTTCTAAAAGAGATACAACTGGATTCAAATTGCAAATTTTAAAACTAGGAAGTTTTTAGAAATGAATTATAAAGTAGTAGAATATCCTGAGTTGGAAGTGACCCACAAGGATCATATGAATGTCCAACTCYTGGYCCTGCACAGCACCATTCCCAGGAGTCACACCATGTGGCTGAGAGTGTTGTCTAAACATTTCTTGAACTCTCCCAAGCTTGGTGCTGTGACCACTCCCCTGGGGAGGCTCTTTCAGTGTCCAGCTGCCCTCTGGGGGAAGAATATTTTCATTATATCCAGCCTAAACCTCCCCTGACTCAGCTTTAATGAGAATCCATAATCCTGAGATACATCATCCTTTCTAGTTCAAAGTCCTGACTAAAGATCTAGTCTAATTTTAGCTCTGAAAATTATTAGATGACAGCACTTTGCTGGGGCCTTAAGACTGTTGATTATGTCTTGTTTATACATTGAGGCAAGAACTGCAGGGTTCATTTTTTTGACTTTTCAGCTGTTCATGGGTTTTTTTCATGGAAGAGGGGGAGGACATCTGCCCAGAAATTTATCTTTCAGTGGAGCGTCAATATTTGATTGTTTTCCACGTACTAGAAGGACTTCTAATMTATTTTTTCTCCTGTGCAGATGAATAAAAGCAGGATATTGTCCTTGCAAGATATCACCTCTTCTGAGTGCTATGTCAACATTGCCATTTTTCTTTCCTATGATAAAAGCAGTTAATGCAATGTTGTTTGGCAGGAAACTGCCAAAATTGCTTGTGAATAGAAAAGAAAATAGCTTTGTTATTTGTAGAACAGTCTTGCACSTTAGAAGGATGTCCTCTTCAGCCTCTGTTGGCTTGCTTATATTTTTTTCCATTTTCTTTCTTTTTTCTAAGCATTATATTTTTCTGGATGACATTAATTCTTGTTTTACTGCTTTCTTCTCATAAAGATAGAACTAATAATTGCTTCCATATGCATTAGGTAATCCACTTCCATTCCAAGTTTTTGGAAGTAACATGTAGACAATTTTCAAGGAAAATTCTTACTTGAATTTTGGGAGAATGGAAATAATATTTATTTTCTTTCCTCCCACCTTTATTGAAAAAAATTCATGTTGAAGAATTCTAGGAAAAAAAGTTATAGAAGGAAAATAAATGAGAAAGAAAATGGAAAAGATGGCACCTAAAATTATCTCCTAAGCTTTAAGTGCTCATCAGGCAGCAGTTAATCAAGAGAAGAAAAACAATCAAAATTAAAACTAGATTTCATTGTATCATTCTCTGTAAAAGAGAATTAGAAAAAAAAAAATCAACAAAAACCCCAAGCAAACAAAACAGAACAAAACCACAGTAAAATTCTATGTGAATACTTTAAAATGTTTTGGCCTCTTATGGATGGATTAAATATGATGCAAAATAGTATTATAATTTATTAATTCTAATTGTATGCAACAAAGCAGCAAAACTCAACAAAATAAACAAGAGAATAAATACAGAAAGAAATTAACAACACAATGGAAAAAGTTAAATCAAAACAAAAGGGGATTTACTCCAACACTTATATCTCAAAAATAAAATTAAACCTCCCCTGATTTTTGTAATTAATGAGAAGTGTTTTCTAAACTTTAAAATGCAGCTATTGTAGCTCAGAGATACTTATTTCTTTAAGTAAAAAGGCAAGCTAAACACATTRTTTGGGATGAAGATAACTGGTTGTGAATTCCACTCATAAATACTATGAAATATCCCAAATTATTCTTCTATTTTTCTAATTATTAAAATTAGTCTCTAATTATGATRGGATGCACATTTTTAAAAGTTTTTTATTATTCATCTGTTTGCAACCTGAAGATTTTCTGTAGAGCATAATTCACATTATCCATTGACACAACAAGGTATTTAAATTCTTCCAAAAATGCGTGTATATTGTGCTGTCAAAGAATTATTCCCTTCCTGCTCATGAATGTCTGAAGACTTAATGTTCTGTCTGGAAAATATTTATTTATTTWWAAAAAATTATTTCTCAAAAATGACAGTTCCTAAATATGTCCCATGTACTTGAAGGTAGTAATTTATGTTTCAAAAAGACCATGGTTCCTCTCTTGAGAAAAAGTAACCCAAAACAGACGCCATCATTATCATGATCTTTTAAAAATCCAGAAGAGAGAAAATTTTTTTGCCTTTGAAAGTGTTTGGTCAAGTAAAAAAATCATTGAGAAGTTTCTGTCTTCACAGAGTTAGTCATGCAATCTGCTGGCTACAATGAAGATTTTTAATACCTGATTAATATAATAAATATTATTGTTGTTAGATAGGGTGTTACAAGTCATTGAGATGTACTAATGAAGGTATTAATTTATCAGAAAAGCAGACTTTGTTACGGATGGAATTGATACATCTCTCTTATTCTAAATAGATTAGCTAGTTGACTTTTTTGTCTGTTTTTCAGGAATGTTTTGATTGGACACTACAGTATTTTTTAGGCACTAAAAGCACAATATGATGCCACAAATTAAACATTTAAAAATACAAAATGAGTGTGATACCAGAAAAGTGAGTGATACTGTGCTTGAAGTAAATTGCTAATGGAATTGGGTAAGTAAGTACTCATGTGATATTGCCATCATTCACYTTGCCACAAAAAATAGAATCTTCTCAAAACTGTTACAGAAAATAAATAAAATAATAATAAAAAGAACCCAAACCACAGAATATGAGGGTCTCATGTTTAAAAGAAACAAGGAAGAAAATTCAGTACCTGAAATCAGATAAGTATAAAGAATAGGTTGTATTGGACTTAAATAGATATTACATACTTCCTATACTGTCTAGTTTATAAACAGCTATATCTCATGATAACTTTTTATGTATTAGTCTAGCCCAATTTTCTTCTCAAAAATAGTAAAAATCAAAGTAATATTTCATATGAATTTACTGAAACTGTTACGAAAAATGTAGGTGTAGGGGTTTTGTAAATATTTTGTAGATCTCAATAAAACCATGAAATATTAACACTCAAGGTTGGGATATCAAACTCACTGCTTCCTAATATCATGGCCACAACACAATTTCATGTAAAGCAAGTAGACACACTAAGGTGAGCCAAACAGCTCACTCAAATCCAAACCTACACACTACACACATGGCAAGGAGCATTGTTGTTTAGCATTTCTACCAGAATTTATTCTCTCTATTGCATTTTTTTTACATCCCCTTTTAGATTATAGAAGCCTTTTGTGTGTCCCTGTGTATCCCTTTCATCTTCTTCAGAAAAACAGCTGATTGTTGGTTTTGGAAAGAAAACACAAGTCACCAATCAAGTTAAGGATAGAATCAGCTCTCAGACTGTACAACAACCAGCAAATTTTGTCATCAGCCTGGAGGTCACATTTCAGACTAGCAGTAAATAGTTCTCAAGATGCACCTCTGAAAAGGTGGTAGCTCTGGGATAAGRAAAAGCTGAGTATACGCCAAAATTGTGGCTTCACTTAAGCCAGCCCCCTTCATGCATTTGGCCTCCTGAAAAGAGATTGTTCTGATTACGTGTTTAATCCTTGCACAATCTGCCTTTTCAGAACACTGTTTTGAGCTTCAGAGGGAAAGCTGAACAATAAATTTTGCTGAAGCTACACAGTATTTTGAAGACTAAAATATCTACCAGTTTACTACAAGATCTGCTGGTCATGTCCTGTCTTGGTACCTTCCAACAAGAAGAGTTAAACAGTGGAGTGGCCACACACTGAAACACACATTAACAGAACTTTCAGTCCATCTCCATAAATTTTTCTAGAATATTTCCAGGYTATTATTAGGCTAAATTTGATYTCTCATGATCTAACTTCTAAAACTCTAAATATTTTTATGTAAAACAGATCTAGTAAAAATCCTTCCATGTGAGTAAACATCACAGAAATTCTTTCTGGAGGTAGCAAGGATACATTTAGTCACCCAAAGCACTTGCAGGGAAAGCCGTTACCTTCTGTCTTAACTTTTAGTTTARAAGTTTCAAAGTCCTTCATTCTTGAATTAAATCCATACAGTCAAGAGTCTTCAATAGGTCATGTTGTTGCTATGACCTCTGCATTTTGGCTTGATGGGGTTTTGTTGGTG